>JAHKKF010441687.1:0-10521 GCA_019740295.1 Labeo calbasu | reverse complement strand
TTTTTATGATTCTTTGCGATCGCCTTTCCTTATAGCGTGGTAGTTAGGAAGTTTAGCGGCTAAATGCGGCTAAAGTAAACAAGATCGTCATTCCACAGGGAGAAGAGAGGGGCGGGGTGAGCAGAGCTCATTTGCATTTAAAGGAACAACCCCTTAGAATGAGATGATTTTTGCAGAGCTTATTTTGACAAGGAAAAAAGAGTGTTGTTTTACAAAACCATTGACAATTTTTAATCAAAGTATAATAGAGACTTTTCATTAGGACCCTAAAGAATCAAATCAACTTGTGGAAAATGGGCATCCGATGACCCCTCTAAAATTGTCACTGTATATCTCATAAAATGACGTTATATCTTGCAGTAACGACTTTTTTCTTTGTGTAAGTAACTTTATATATTAAAATTGCGACTTTATATCTCACAATGTGACATTATATTTTGCAGTTACAAATTTGTTTCTCGTGAATGTAACTTCATATCTTAAAATTGTTACTTTATACGTCACAGTGTGAGGTTATATTTTGCAGTAACAATTTAGTTTCTCATTAATGTAACTTTATATTTTGAAATTGTTACTTTATATCTCACAGTGTGAGGTTATATTTTGCAGTAACAGTTTCGTTTCTCGTTAATGTAACTTTATATTTTGAAATTGTTACTTTATGTCTCACAGTGTGATGTTACATTTTGCAGTAACAATTTTGTTTCTCGTTAATGTACCTTTGTAACCTAAAATTGTTACTTTGTATGTCACAATGTGACGTTATATTTTAAAGTACCGATTTTTTCTCGTAAATTTAATTGTATATCTTAAAATTGTTACTTTATATGTCACAATATGATGTTATATTTTGTAGTTACAACTTTGTATCTTGTAAATGTAACTATATCTTGTAATTCTCGTAATTGTGATTTTAACTCACATCTGCAGCTTTACACCTCATAATGTGACTATATCTTGTTTCTCTTTGCAACTTTATTTCTTGTAATTGTGTCTTTGTCTTATAATTTGACTTTACATTTCTCAATCATGACTGTATTTCATACTTGTGATTGATCATCTTACAATATGATTTAATTTAAAATGTTTAAACACTTTTTTCATAATAGGCACAAAAGCAGGCTTCCATAGAATCAGGATGATAATAATGTGCTGTTTTTGCTCCATTGTGTCGCAGAGCTTAGGAGAGGGTGGCCGCAGATCTTCACCGAGAGAGGGGCGCATGGCTGTTCCCAGTCCCTCCTCCACTCTTCAGCGCTCCAGTAACTTGGCCCAGCTTGATGAGGATGACCTGTGAATGGAAATGACCCTGAATCTGCCGTTTGCACCAGAGCATGCCACAGACTTTATTCACGTCTGTTATCTTGTGGTATTCTTCCTAAACCTGTGACGCGAATTACCTAGTGACTTTTTAAATTGTTTTATATAATTTCTCTTTTTTCGTTGATGTTGTCTTTTTATTAAAGTTGTGTTTTGTTCAAAGGAGAATTAACCATTCCTATATTGGGAGGTCACTGGAGCAGGAACCAGAGTAAACCTTTATTTGAGGGTGTGAGGATGCGTTTTGGCAAGTGTGCATGTATGTATGAATGTGTATTTGTGTGCTAAACTCTGATGGCTTCATCCTTGCAAACATGCTGACCGTTTTCCATCAGATGTGTTTTGCAGAGAACATACTGTATTATTATAGAGGGTCCTTTGTGGGCTCACGCTGGATTTTAAAGGTTTCGGTGCCTCTTTACAGAAGCTGTCTTTCTATCTCCCGTCTATATTGAATGCTCTTGTGGGCTGCGTAAACTCTTATGACGAAGCTAACGGGAAACAGACTCTAATGCAGCTAATTTGTATATACCGTATGTAGAAGAATGATCTGTGCATGGAGACACGGATGCTTGGCTTTCTCTTCTCTAATTTTTGAGGGTCAATCAACTCCGTTGTAGTGGACAATGAGTGACGCCGCTCGCAGAGCTTCGTGTTCAGACTTCGCGACTGCGGGTGGACATAAGAGATCACACAAAATGAGCATCTGCCTTGCTGAACAGGAGGACTTGCTCAAGGGAAGGACTGAAAAATGGACAGCAGTTGTTACGGCGGAAGAACATGCAGTATACAAGTAGTTATCTGTGGTTAAATGACTCTTTTTAGCTTCTGCCGCCCCTCGTGTTATGCACACTCTGCAGGTCATACAAATTGAGATTTCTGAATTAATAGATAATAATAATAATAATTAAAATGATTATTATTATTATTATTAAACGTAATGAAGGCCAAAGGTAAGATGTTATATCATTATGTGCCAAAAGCAGGTGCCAGTACCCTTTACACAAATCAATGAAATATTAAGCCTAAAATGTAATTCAGTTCAGTTACAGATCATTTGAAAACAAGCTAAAACACTTGCTTAATTTTGGTCAAATGTTCTCATAAAAAAGGGGGGAAAGCTAAAGATGTCAGAATTTATTTTCCAAAGTTTTCAACACATTTTTTTGGTTATTGTGTTTTGTTTAGTCGTTTTATTGTTCTTTTTAAAGCAAAGTATTTGTTAATGACAAACCAAATCATTAGTTAGAAAGTGGACTGTCATACAGTTTGTCATAAAATGTTAGATGTCTCACCAAAGAAGGGATGGTATGTGTTTGGTATTTGATGTTGAAGCATGATCAAAAAGCACTTTGACTCCGTTTAGCTCACTGCACATTCTTTCCACCAGAGGGTGCCAGAGGACTTCAGCGCTGTATACACAACCAATCAGTCAATTTAAAACTCTAAATTCAAAACTCTGCACCAAAGCTCCTACGCTTTACTGTCGGCATGTTTCGGATGCGTTCGCATAAATATCCTTCAAATGATTGTAACGACCTTCTCTTGCCTTGACGTACTATTCAAATCAGCAGAAATCAAATCATTTGACATAGCCCTGTGTAAACTGAAAGCTTTCCTGTACTGCCTTTCCACAAACGTGGATTTGAATCCTACATTGTTGCATGCTATTTTGAAGAACACCTCCAAAAGATGAAGGAAATGATGTAGAGAAAGAATCGGACATGATCTATGTCTATGTGACAAAACCTATCATTGTATTATATCAAATTAAACTGGTTCCTTTTGGAACACAAGAGTGTTTTGGAACACACAATGTTTCCTTCTCTGCTGTTTTCACAGATGTTTGTTGTGTGATGTCATTGAGGATGTGGGGACACCGGGGCTAGTTGTCACACTTGGATGGTTTTCAAAGTAGGATTATTTCCGAAAGTCAGTTTCTGTATAGAAACAAACCTACAAAAGACCCAAGATAGCGGATGAAACGACAATGAAACCTGCCGTTAAACATATTTTATTGGCTTATCAGCAAAATTGTCCGTGAAAACAACTGTAAACTAAATTGCAATGATGATTTGTACAGTATATGTGACCCTGGACCACAAAACCAGTCATAAGGGTCAGTTTCAAAAGGGTAAAATCAAGCTTTCCACTGATGTATGATTTGTTAGGATAGGACAATATTTGGCCGTGATACAGCTATTTAAAAATCTGAAATCTGAGGGTGCAAAAAAATCAAAATATTGAGAAAATCACCTTTAAATTTGTCCAAATGAAGTTCTTAGCAATGCCTATTACTAATCAAAAAGTTAAGTTTCACTATATTTACGGTAGGAAATTTACAAAATGTCTTCATGGAACATGATCTTTACTTAATATCCTAATGATTTTTGTCATAAAAGAAAAATTGATCATTTTGACCCATACAGTGTATTATTGGTTACTGCTACAAATATAAATTTTGTGGTCCAAGGTCACATATGACAACTTGTCCTGAAAGATATTTTCACCCTGAAAATAAAGTTAAACCCTTCAGTCAAAATGATATTCTAATTTTAATCTAAAATCATACTCTTCACTATATAACTGACCTTTTTGTATCCCAGTGTGATTAGTTTCAAGAAATAATACAAAAATATAATAATATTGTCTTTTCTGAGACATAATTCACAGAATTTGTCTTTGGATCTGGGTGTTTGAAGCTAACTTACAAAATCACTGCTAGACAAAATCAACATTTGTGTATTTAGACTTTTTAAAACCTTTTAGTTATTAGTTATTAACTTGCCCAGGTGGGGTTTTAGTGTAGTTTAATCAGAAGCAATTGGTTGGAGCTAGACAATTCCCTCCATCAGACGCTTAAAGGTGACCTGCATGGATAAAAACCTTCACAACCATTTTTAATGTGGTGTACCTCAATGTTTTTGTTAACAAAATAAAGTATATGGGGGAAATGTTTAAAAACAAAAGACCAGACTCATACTGAAGTGTTCTGTGCTCTGGCTAGTGAGTCTAGTTAACACATGCAGACATCTGGTTAATTTGTCTCTGTTTAAGTCACATTCTAGGCATTCTTCAGCAGTAAAGGGTTCATTTACACACACAGATGGGGGAAGAGAGTTTCTGAGCATTCACTATCACAAAGGTGCCAAATCAAAGCGACTTCTGTCACGGCCAGTGGGATATAAACAGCCGGGGGTCCATTCACAGTGAGCTCCAGTAGAGCGCTATCCTCTAGTAACAGTTGTGTGATATTTACACCGGCCATTACGAGACAACATGACTGTGAACTTGACGAGAGAAGGTCAGACCACTGTTCTCATGAATGGCCTGACTATTTACTGACAACTGTAAAATGTCTTAAGACTCTCCAGTCATTTGTCTTTGTTCTAAGTGCTTCCTCGACACCTTCGAAAACAAAGGCCATCTTAAATTAGCATCCTGAATGCTATTACATTAACATTCGAATAAATGCGAAAACGCTGAGATCCGACACTTCGTGTTAGATTTAACATTAGCCATTTGCTGAACTTCACACATCTGTTAAAATGCACTAAGTGTGCTTGACGCTGTGAAGAAATGAACAAAACGAAGCACAAGATTTGGATTTGCACAGTTATTCGTGTTTATTAATATTTCACATGCTGGTCTTTATAGAACTGTGCACTTTATAAACATTATATACATTTGGTTCATGTCTTGAAACTATAGGGATTTAGATTTAGAGTGGAATAGATTTATAGCAGTGCCATTCTCTGCAAGAAAACAAGACCTGACAGGAAATACTGTTGGCAAATTTTGCAACCACAACTTGATGATTTTAATATAAGGCATCAATTTTCCCTAAAAAATAGAGAAAGCAACAACAAAATGTAAACAATGACATTTTCACCAAGGAACAAATGATTGTGCTGTTCAGAGAATTTTCTTTTTAGTGGAATTGAATCTTTAAATAAATGTGCAAGGGCAAAGTTTGGTCATAAGAAGTCTTTGCATCCAGAGCCACAAAAAATCACTTTTATGAGCTCTTATCAATCTATAGTCTCTTTAAAGTCTCAATTTCGGTGCAGCATGGTGTGCGTTTGACAACAGGCCCATGCTCCTATTGCTTTTTGGAATATCTGTTCAGCCATTTCACCTTTTATATAAACATTTTAGATGATGCAAATGGCCTCAGGTCTCATTCCTGATACTATATAGAGTTCTGCATTCAGCATCCTTTACTCTCTCTTAATGTTGCTTAGCAGTGCATCAGTCCCACTGTGCGAAGGCTGACTGGACCGGCTCTTCCTGCTCTGGTGGGTCTTCACATGCTTGGAGAGGTGATCGCTCCGCATAAACCTTTTCCCACACTGCTGACAGCCGAAACGCTTCTCCCCGGTGTGCGTGCGAAGATGCCTCTGCAGCTCATCTGAGCGCGTGAAGCTCTTTCCGCAAAAGAGCCAGTTGCAGATGAAGGGCCGCTCGCCGGCATGCCAGCGCAGGTGCGCCTTCAGGTGAGAGGTTTTTTTGTAAACCTTCCCACAATCTGGAATGTGACAAATGTGTAGTCTTTTCTTCCCGAACTCCAGAGCACCACCTCCGCTTCCCGTGGACTGGCAGTTGGGGCATTTGCACCGGCGACAGCGGCGAGTTGAGCTCAACAGACCTTTTGAGGTTCCTTGCAGAAGAGCTGCAATTTGAGGCTGGTGGCCCAAAACCAGCTGACGTCCCAAAGAGAACGGATGCCCGGAGGGTGCGCTGTTACTCTGAGGGAGACTCCACCACTGCTGGCCGTCCTCA
The DNA here is from genome assembly GCA_019740295.1 of Labeo calbasu. Lineage (NCBI taxonomy): Eukaryota > Metazoa > Chordata > Actinopteri > Cypriniformes > Cyprinidae > Labeo > Labeo calbasu. The sequence goes on along the minus strand of JAHKKF010441687.1, from coordinate 4,419 downwards.
ACGTGTCCACCTGGCAGGTGAGGTCTTCCTGAAGCGTTCTGAAGGAAGCTAGGAAAGTTCTGAGCCACAGCGTTGTGCTGCGTGTAGTACGGCGCGTTCCCTTGTGCCTGGGAGGACAGCATCTTTACTGGAGACAGGTCGAACGAGTAGGCAGATGGAGGCTCGGCTGGAGGGGTGAGGGGGAGCTCATGGTGGTGATGGTGGTGATGATGGTGATGATGGGAGTGCGAGCCCAGGGTGGGCTGCATGTGGCCGGGAAACTGCATTTTGGGCACGGTGAAGGTCATCTGGTGAGCGCTCAAGCTGGAGTTTGGGGCCACGTCGTTGCTCCAGAGTTGAAACATGCTGGATGCGGAGCCCACCGGCCCCTCATAAGGGAGCTGAGACCCCTCCTGCCAAGCTTGACTGCATGTGGTGGCCAAGAAGGAAAGGGTGTTAGGACCGCTTTCTGGAGAGGAGCTGGGAGTACGATCCTAGGGGGAGAAAACAAATAATTGTGACTAAATGAACCTTCATACTTTCATATTCATGTATACAGAATTGATTTAGAATTATATTTGCTATATAAGTTTAATTACAGTCTTACTTTTAGTTTTTATTTCAATTTATATTTAAATCAATAAATGAATAAATAATTCCAGAATAATTAAAAAAAAAACTAAGCAGCAATTAAACTCGTTTTACTAAATTATATATTTTTTTTTACAGTGAATATATTGAATATAATACAAAGTCTTGCCAAAGTGACAACCTTAAGTTAAATGCACTTAAGTCACTTTTAATTTAATAACTGTTTTGACTTAATATCGTTCATAAAATTAAGGAATTAAAAATGTTGACATTTTAAATGAATGGAAACTAGATGATAGATAGATAGATAGATAGATAGATAGATAGATAGATAGATAGATAGATAGATAGATAGATATGAAGAAAGAAATAAAGAAATAAAGAAAGAAAAAAAGAAAGAAAGAAAGAAAAAAAGAAAAAGAAAAACTGATAAAACAATTTATGAAAATACAAAATGTGTAGTACCTGTAAGAAATTGTGCAGGAAATTGTCCGCTCTGGATAAGGTTAACGCAGCCATGTGTGCACCGGAGCTTCAAGATATCCACACCTGCGTAACGCGCGGCGCGCAGTGCGTAACCGTGCCAAAGTGAGAGCGAACTGGTGAGGAGCGCGCAAAGATCCTGCTCGGATTGACCCCGTTACACAGCCAGGTGCATGAGTTTAGATGTAGTGTTCATCAATAATCCTTCGATTCTCTCTTCCTACTCCTGTTCCTTATCGGTTGTAAGAGTCTTTGGCCACTTCGCGCTCTTGCTCCTGATTTTCTGGGTCCCTTTTTGAAAAAGCAGCGGCTTTCAAACCAGGACTCTTCCTTTTGAAGTGCGACTGAAGGGCCTGTCGCAATAAGTCCTGAGGATCATTTCAAAGGCAGTCGGATTGCATCTTCTCTTTATAGGGAAAAGATCCTCTCGACGGGGTCTCTTAAGTATGTATCAGGAGGGCCAGTGAATGGAGGAGAGATGCGGTGGGGGAATATTGGGGAGGGCAATCTTTGGGAGATTAGCAAGAGGGGTGTGTATTATAACGTTCATTTCATTCTAATTTAATTTTACCAAATGTTAACCTGTGAGAAACCCGTTACTTTACAGGTTGCTGTGACCCTAGATCACAAAACCAGTCTTAAGTAGCACGGGTATATTTGTAGCAATAGCCAAAAATACATCGTATGGGTAAAAATAATCGATTTTTCTGCCAAAAAATCATTAGGATATTACGTAAAGATCATGTTCCATTAAGATATTTTGTAAATTTCCTACCGTAAATATATAAAAACTTAATTTTTGAATGCTAAGAACTTATTTTGCACACCTTTAAAAGCGATTTTCTTAATATAATTCTTAATAATAACATTTCTTGCACCCTCAGATTCCAGATTTTCAAACAAGTTTTGTCCTATCATAACAAACCATACATCAATGAAAAGCTTATTTATTCAGCTTTCAGATACGTGAATCACAATTTCAAAACATTGACCCTTATGACTGGTTTTGTGGTCCAGGGTCACATATATGAGAAAGTTTGTTTACATGTAGGCTATTGATATTTACAAGTTTAACGACTGGTTCTTTTTTCACAAATTAAAAACGAAATGAATAAACTTGCAACTCACAATCAAGATTTTATAAGCTAGCTAGCTAGTCACAATAATTTCCATTCGACTTTAAGAGTGTCATTTTGATTTTGTCCCATCAGTAATTAAATTAAAAGTGGTTAAAAGTGCAACGAACCACTACACAATGTACGTTTTTAATTAGCCTACTTTTTAAATTTGAAGGAGAAAAACAATATTTTGCCGTGAAGTTGATGTGTGACGGTTGACATCAATATAATGAAATATTTTTTTCATTTCTGCTGCTATTAATATGTTTTTAGAGGTTTAAAGTATTAAATGTATATTAGTTCCACTGTAGGCGGTTTGATTTCTCTGTTAATCTGTTTTTTAATCTCTTCAGATGTTATTAGTTGTCAACTGATCGTTCTGGAAAGATGGCGTATTAGTTATGACGCTGAATGCTGTTTGAAGACGATCGAATTAGGCTATTATTCTTGTCCCATTAATAAAAGCGAATGAAGAAGCCATACCAGCTAATCAGGAACTTGTAAAAGTTTCCAACAAAACAAATGAAATAAATCTCTATGCACACTCAGTAGTTCGCACTCTGAAGTGATATTACAAATAAAGAGCCCTGCGTGACATTTTCACACTCCGGGTTCAAGTTAAGGGCGTCATCACATTTAAAGGGATTAAATGCAGAGCATCCAAAGTTCATCTAACACTTTGAGTCTTTCTCTCAGAGAATTTACATTGAAGTCGGAAAGCCGTTTAACATCTTAATACATCGAAAATCCTCACTGCTTTGTGTTGCCTCTCACCTCTAGTCGCATAACAATCGACCTTTGTCCCAGCAGATGCATCGCTTTAGTCTCCTAAAATATACCACAGTGATGGAGAAATGCGACGACACGTAGGAAACGTGCTAAACTTACGTGTCGTCATCAGATCGGTCAAATATGAGCTGTTTTAACATGATTTTTTCCCCTAATTTGTCTTTTTTAAATTTTATTTTGAAGACTGACTTTAAAATAGGGCTAAACTAATGTTATCCTGCCCATCAGTGACTGTTTAGGCTGAGTGGTTTCACTCACACATATTGAAAGAAAGAAGAAAAACGTTGTTCAATGATATATAGATGGGATTTGTAACATTGCTGTTAAATTTGCATAATATGACAGGCCCACAAAGATCATGTCTTGCCTCTTGTTAACTTTACATTAAGTGAGATTGTTTTTGCCTCATGTTATTAAAAATTGCAGAGTCCTCTTTTATAATAACTAAATGAATGTTTTCTGGGACTGCTTAGAGTTCATTAAAATAAAAAGAAATAATCCATAATATTCATTAATAAAAAAAAAGCATGAACAAACCATCAACATTCATTCTCCAAAATTAGCCTGCAAAATGTGTATAACTCATGTTTAAAAAGACTGAATTTTAAACGTAACATGATAAGCAGCATATCTCTGCACGGTATGGGGGGCAATTAGAGTGTGTAATACTAATAAAACAAAATAATAGTCAAAAAAGGGGGGAACAGGTAGAGGACGGAGGTTTACCGCATCAAATATCTGGTCGCTTTACGTAGGGGAGGCTGCTTCTGTCTCCTTTTGCGTGCTTTATTACGGAGCAGAAGTTGTTAATTACCCAGATTCTTATTTCCTGTCCCCTAAACCCCCCTCCTTCCCCCAGCCACCCCCACTCCTCTCACTGCCTCCCAGATGAGTGTCTTTGAAGTGCAAAGTACGCTCTCCTCACTTTGAACTGTGCAAACAATGCTCCAGTGGTTGTGCTTACCTTCCCCATGTTACCTCATTTAAATAGACCTGGATACGGCTTACGCTGTTTTCAAGGGAAAACTCATTTCCAAAGCAAGCGCAGATCCCAGCCTTCATTAGGCAGCTGTAGAGATGGCAGGCAATCAGGAGAACTGCCTTTAACAGAGGTTTCGGCTGCTGTTAGGTGGCCGCACACTATTTCCTGAGCATGATTAGTTTACTGCATCCGTTCAGGCATAAAATGCTTGGCTCCTAAATTTATATGGTTTGAACTGGAATTAAGTTATTTAAAATGATGCTTTAAATTGCTATGTTTATTCTATATTTATCATTTTATATGTGACCCTGGATCACAAAACCAGTCATAAGGGTCAATTTTTTCAATATTTTGATTTATACATCATCTAAAAGCTGAATAAATAAGCTTTCCATTGATGTATGGCTTGTTAGGATAGGACAATATTTGGTTGAGATAAAACTATTTGGAAATCTGGAATCTGAGGATGCAAAAAAA
>JAHKKF010441552.1:0-12089 GCA_019740295.1 Labeo calbasu | reverse complement strand
TTTTTTTTTTTTTTTTGAATAGATTAAAAATAGCATTCATTTGAAATAACATTATTAACATTATAAATGCCTTTATGGTCAAATTAAATTTTAATATACGTGACCCTGGACCACAAAATCAGTCATAACAGTCAATTTTTTGAAACTTATACATCAAAGCTGAATAAATGAGCTTTTCATTGATGTATGGTTTGTTAGGAAATGACAATATTTGGCCAAGATATAACTATTTGAATATCTGAAATCTGAGGGTGCAAAAAAATATAAATATTGAGAAAATCACCTTCAAAGTTGTCGAAATGAAGTTCTTAGCAATGCATATTACTAATCAATTAAGTTTTGATAAATTTACGGTAGGAAATTTACAAAATATCTTCATGGAACATGATCTTTTCTTGATATTCTAATGATTTTTGGCATAAAAAAAATAAAAAAAAAAATCAATAATTCTCACCTATACAATGTATTGGTGGTTATTGCTACAGGTGTACCTGTGCTACTTATGACTGCTTTTGTGGTCCAGGATCACATATATTAAAAAAGAAAATTTTAAATTGTAATAACATTTCACAATATTACTGATTTTACTGTATTTTTATGTAATACATGCAGCAGAAGAGACATGTGATGAATAACTGGAGCTTAATGCTGTAAATACGAAGCAGAGAGTGTTGAACTTTCTCTTAACATGCAGGTTCAACAACCAAACAATACATTTAGTGAAGCCAGTTTTGTTCAGAGTAAAATTATCTACAAACAGAAGCTGTTTTCTGATCAATTATGAATGTGTTTTCCTCTCTACAGCTCATAAAGTCTCCACGCCGACTGCTTCTGCCACATCACAGGCCTTTCATTCAGTAATTCATTTTATTGTAACACAGAAACATGAAAAAAAGACAAAAGAAAATGGAGAAAGGAATATCACAAAGAGGTAGCAAGAAAACATTCCGTACGAAAAAAGGATACAAGAAGGAAAAAAATAATAGCCTCTGAGTCAAAAACACGACAATTTTGGAGAGGTAACAAATGTTCCCTGCTAAAAATGAGGCGTAACTCAACAGACTGTCAGAAAAGACCCAGAGCTCTATCAGCAAAGTTTGCCCTGACGAAAATATACAAGTATATTTCTATTTAAGGAAAAGCACAGATTCACTGGCATGAAAAAAGGCTTCAAGCTCCATTTTTCTGTACTGGCTGAAAGTACCCAACACAATCTTATCATCCGAATTAAAATTCATGACATACATCGTCTTGAAAAAAATGAATAAATAAAAGAAACAGCGGACTGGGGCAGAAAGGGTCAGGCCTCTGTAACGGCAGAAAATTAAATGTCATTGTTCGCATCTTAAAAAAGATTTTTTAAAAAGAGAGAAATACTCTTGCCTTTGATTTCAAGGGCTGCTGAAAATACAAAAATGAATTATCTCTGGGGACATTTATTGTCTCTGTGTAATTCTTTCCAATATAGCGATTCAATAAAATGAACAAAGACTCATAGCACACACTGTATAAATGTCTCTAGGGAGATACAGCAACAATGAATTGCAGCTGCTGATAATATGCTGTCTGTTTGTTTTAGTACCTGATTCCCTAAAGGAATTATGTACATATCGACAAACTGAATGCAATTTGAATGCATGCAAAAAATAAAAAAATAAAAAATATATAAAATAAAATAATAAAGATATCTGTAAAAATGTAAATTTTTTTATATGCATTCGAATGCATACATTTAAATTGCATTAAGTACAGTTTTTTGTCATTTAAAATAAAATAGATTCGATTTTTAGTATGCAATTTTTGATTTATATTTTAATATAATTTAATTTAAATACATGGCCTTAATGTATACAAATTAAATAAAATTAATTATATCTCAATATATTAGTATATCTGATACACTGTATGATACTATATATAAATGCTATATTAAGAGTTCAGATGAAAAAGCCTCTAAGTGCCATCTGAAATTTTCTTCTAAAATTAGTATTTTTATCAGGCTCCAATGTGTAGGTTCATTAATTTCACTTTAATGGCAATGAATAGGTTCTTCTCGTTGCCATTAAAGTGAAATAACTGAATACAAACATAGAAGCTTTTGCACACAAACATATCTTTTTAGTAAATTGTCTTTCTGCAGGCTATAAAAGCACCAAGCACTGAATGTTCTGAATAAGGCGGAATCTATAACAAGTCTCATTTGCATAGAAAGGAGACATATTTATGCTAAAAATAATGACAACAACTTAATTTAAATACTCATGACACAGCTCTATACTGGAGCACATGGCATGTGCTGCAGTGGATCCTAGCAAATAAGATGCATGAGCCCTGAAACACGCTAATGTGACACAACGGCGTGATCTTCCTGCTCGAGCTCACAGGCGTTTCCAAAGAAGAAAAAAAGCGTTTGATTGGCACGAACATCTGCTCGTGTGGCAGCTCTTTCAGCCGCACGACTGCAGGTTGTGTTCCCACTTCACACCAGTACAGCTTCCTGTTATGAGAGCCCCCCTTTCTTCCCACAAACAAAACCCCTTCCCACAAACCCTCACTACATTACAGCAGCAGCATCAATCAAACGCCACACGACGGCCCTGCTTATGTTCTGCCATCAACCGCATCACAGCGTCCTCCAGCAGCTAAACTTCTGCTTATATGAGAGTGTAAACCACAACAAACGGTCCTGACGGTTAAGGTTACCCTTTCGTATTTAAACTATCATTAAAATCATAATGGATTATCATGATTTGAACAAATCAGTAAAGTTAGTAACAGTTTCATGCATGTACAAAACATGACCAGTGCTGAGCAAAATTATATGCAAGAATGCATGAATGAAAGAATCCTATGAATGCATAAGGAGGAAGCTACTGTCTTCAAAGTTTAGATAATATTTTCTTTTAATTTTTCCTCCGTGTAATGCCTAGTGTTTATAAATGCAGTGTTGCTTTGTTTACAGTGGTTACTAGGAAACAGTTCTATTTCTGCCGTTCCATAAGCGCCACCTGCTGTCAGACTGTGGATTTACATTTTCAGCCTGTCTGCTGTTTTTGTTCAGACCAACGCAAAAAAACGGACCAAATTTTTGTTGTAAATCTTAACTGGTAGCTGGAAAACAAGCTAACAAGCATTCAACTTCTTAATGTTTATGAATCAAATAAAATGCCTGTACTGCTGTTAAAAAGTTTGGGATCAGTATGATTTTTAATGTTTTTTTTTTTAAATAAGTTTCTTATGCTCATCGAAGTTCTATTTTTATTTGATCGAAAATATAAAAAATAATAATATTATGAAACATTATTGCAAATTAAAATAACAGTTTTCTGTTTTAATATACTTTAAAATATAATTTATTTCTGTGATGCAAAGCTGAATTTTCATCAGCCATTACTCCAGTCTTCAGTGTCACATGATCCTTCAGAAATCATTCAAATATGCTGATTCATCATCAATGTTGGAAACAATTATTTTTTTTGGAACCTGTGATACTTTTTTCAGGATTCTTTGATGAATAAAAAGTCAAAAATAACAGCATTTATTCAAAATAGAAATATTTTCTAAATATTTTCTATTTTTCTAATGCAAGTCTTTACTATCACAAATCCTTGCTGAATGAAAGTGTTAATTTCTTTCAAACAAACAAAGAAACCTTTACTGACTCCAAACTTTAAACGGTAGTGTATATTGTTTAAAAAGATTTCTATTTTAAATAAATGCTGTTCTTTTTAATGTTAAAAAAAAAGCAGCACAACATTAATAGTAAATCTGCATATTAGAAAGATTTCTGAAGGATCATGTGACACTGAAGAGTGGAGTAATGATGCTGAAAATTCAGCTTTGCATCAAAGGAATAAATTGTATTGAAAAGTATATTGAAATAGAAAACCACTATTTTAAATTTCAATAATATTTCACAATATTACTGTTTTTTTTCTGTATTTTTAATCAAATAAATGCACTTTATAAAAAACTTTAAAACACAAAACTTCAAAAAACATTAAAAATGGCACTGATCCTAAACTTTTGAACAGCAGTGTATAATTTATCATTTAGACACAGCTTTTACCTAAACTTGATTTAAAAGGCTGAACTGTGAGGTTCAAAACTGTTTTGTTTAAAATGCAGCCATAATATTTAATGTTACCATTTCATGTTTAGGCAAACACATGCAAAATGCTGCAAATTAATTTGTTTGTTAGCTTTTGACATAAAAATTGTTGAAATTAGTACTTTGTGTACATTTCCAGCACATTTTAAAAACACTGTGATAACACTAATAACCGCAATCATTTTGGTAACACTTAATATTAGGAAACACTATTCACTATCAACTAGCTGCTTATTAGCATGCATATTACTAATAAACTAGCTGTTTATTAGTACATTTAAATCACATATTAATGCATGACCATCATATTCTAGATCCCTTAATACTACCCCCACTCTAAAACATGACTTCTACAACAACTACCTTACTTGCTATCAAAAAAATAGCAAATTAGGAGTTTGTTGAGGAAAAACTCAAAAATATGAAAGTGTCTCTCTCGTCTCGTGTTAATGCAGCGTGGCTGGGATCGGGGCCTGGGGTCCGTGCCCTTCTGCCAGCCTCATGATCTCCCGCGGAGCGCGGGACCCCGCTGCGATCGGCTCCTTCCTGCTGACTGTGGCATTAGAGACTCAAGCAGCAGGGGGTCCGGCGCTGATCGCCCCACCTCTGCCCCGCTCCAGATCACAGCAATGGATTATGACATGAAAAGAATTCAAGGAGCTTTCCGGATTTAGATTTTCCCCCAAAACCCCGTAGCATTAAGTTTGGGTGCATAAAACAATAAAGCAGAAGATCTTCTCAGAGAAAGACCTAATTAGAAAAGAGGCTGCTCTGCTTTGTAGTAGTTAAAAGTCAACATGAAATCAGAATTGAGTCTATATTTTATTTCTTAAAATATGGTCCTGGACTTCCTGATAAGAAATGTTTCCTTAAACTCCATTCCGCATATTACAATGATTTCTGAAGGAATCTGTATTAATGATGCTGAAAATTCATCTTTACCTCACAGGAATAAATTACAGTTTACACTACATTTATTAAAATAGATATCATTGCAATATTATTTAATACAATATTCCTGTTTTCACTGTATTTTCATCACAGCCTTAGTGAGCAGAAAAGACTTCTTTCAGAAGCTTAAAAAACTAATTCCAAACTCTTATTAGTGTATTTTACATTATGTGAGAAAAATGGATTGTGAATGTTTTCCAGTTTACTTCACAGGAAAGTTTAGTATGCTAATTACCACAGAAAATAATGCAATTGACAAACGACTTGCGTTCACAGTAAATGCATTAATAATGGAAAGTGTCAGCGCTGGAAATAAACAATGAAAATATGCAACTATCACACCGTTTCACAATTATAATTGCAGCATTTAAAAACTGCATGTTAGAGCCTGACTATATCTAATCTTTTAAATAATGCCATGACCAAACTACCAAATAAACCTGTCTCTACATAAACCTCCATTCACCCATAAAAGCATGTTTTTTCATGTTAAAAAAATGGCCAAAACAAAAAAAATGCAAAAAGTCATATTGTGTTTGAAACATTTGGCATTTTTGTCATTTTTCAGTAAAGCTGTGGCTTTATCTCACATTTGGTGGGGGTTTTTTTGGATTCCATTTTAAAATTCTTTCTTGCATCCCTATCCCACGTAACAAGCAAGACATTCAACACATTTTTGGACTCAGTTGAAAGGTGTAAACACTGTGGCGCTTTCAAAAAGAACAGTCCTATTCAAAAGCAACAACAAAAGATGAATCAAAACAGATTTCCGTTTCTGAACTCTTTATAAAATAACTAAAGTAGAGAATGTTAAAGCCCCGCGGTTGGCGGTGAACGGGGTCGTCGGGTGTGATAATCTCAGCACAGCTTGTCTTAAGTACACACAGGTGAAATTTACCCACTGGCTAAAGCCCAGTAATAAGAGGCGCAGGTGTGCTGACGGCCGTGGCTGACGCTCGCTTTGGCAGCTCTCTGACAGCGCTGTGGCTCTATTCCAGACGCTCCGCTCAACAGCGCTCTGTCACACCGGATTTCTATCCAGCATGCTGCTGCTTCTATATCTGTGCACTGCATTATTATAAAACAGGCCTGGTTGCTGATTGGCCAACGCATGCTAAGATACACTATAAAGCATGCAAAAGGAGCTCTAGTGTACTGTGTTATCACTGCACAGCACACAGAAAGACCAACTCCTAACCTGAGTGCACAAATCAGGACCACATCTAATGAAATTTGTTCAATTAAATAAGGAACGGTTTAGCCATAAATGAAAATTAGCTGAAAGATTACTCACTGTCAGGCCATCTAATATGGACCACAAAACCAGTTTTAAGTAGCATGGGTATATTTGTAGCAATAGATATTTAGAATTTCCTACCGTAAATATATCAAAACTTAATTTTTTGATTAGTATTATGCATTAAGAACTTCATTTGGACAATTTTAAAGGTGATTTTCTCAAGTTTTAGATTTTTTTGCACCCTCAGATTCCACATTTTCAAATAGCTGTATCTCGGCCAAATATTGTCCTGTCCTAACAAACCACACATCAATGGAAAGCCTATTTATTCAGCTTATCGATCAAAAAATGACCCTTATGACTGGTTTTGTGGTCCAGGGTCACATATGTAGATGGTTTTCTTCATCAGATTTGGAGAAATGTAGCGTTACATCACTTGTTCACCAATGGATCCAAACAGCTGACAAAAACATCACAATAATTCACAAGCAACCCACACCACTCCAGTCCATCAGTTAAAGGAGAAGTTCACTTCCAAAACAAAGATTCACATATAATGTACTCACCCCTTGTCATCCAAGATGTTCATGTCTTTCTTTCTTCAGTCGTAAAGAAATTAGGTTTTTTGAGGAAAACATTACAGGATTTTTCTCCGCGTAATGGATTGCGGAAATGCTGCAAAATGCTGTTTAAATGCCAGCCGAGGAAGAAGGGTCTTATGTAGCGAAACGATCTGTTATTTTTATTTAAAAAAAAATACAATTTAAATACTTTTCAATCTCAAATGCTCTTACCTTGCTCTCCCTGAACTCTGTTTACTCTGGTTCAAGACAGTTAGGGTATGTCGAAAAACTCCAATCGTATTTTCTCCCTCAACTACACTGATAAATGCTATAGCTTAAATCACAAAAAAATACTATGGAATTATATTCCATTACTCCTCCTTCAATACATTTAATACATTTTTAACATTACATAAATAATGTAATAAAATTTGCTACGAATACCCACATTTCTGAAACAATACCATGGTGCAGTCAGTGCTACTACAGTAAATCTATGGTAAATTATAGTCATTTATATGTTCATTTTATTGATCCATTAATTGATTAGTCATTTATATAATATTATATTATATTATAGTTGCTTTTTATATACAGTATTTTTTCCATTGTTGTTCAGTCTTATGGCTGTGTGGTTTCAAGGGCTGTTTGGCTTCATGAATAAGAAATACAAGGGAATGTTTATAGAAACTCAAGGTTTATGGGATGTTGTAGTGAATCGGTTTGCTATAACAATACTCGCTGGATTTGTGTTCTTCAGACGAAGTCTGAGCATTGAGACATACACAACTAAGACTACTCAATGAACTCTGCTCCTTTTTATTATTTACTTCGTCCCCTGCTTCTGCTTTTCACTTTCATTGGCTTTTTCCTCAGTCAGCTTCTTTTTAACTTCAAACCACTGCTTCTGACTAAAATAAGAGTCCATAAAATTGCTTTATCCAGTGAAAATATGCACAGATCAAACACCGTTTACAGCTCTAAACAAATACGTGGGCGGATTTTGATGTGAGAGACAACAGGAGATGGACCTTTTCACTGTAGGAAGCATTATCATAGATTACAGACTCACATTTTTGCCAGATGTCGTCTTAATGTTGGATTTGTTTCTTAGAAACAAGCAGGCTTCTCAAGATGTTAACTGATGGACTGGAGTGGTGTGGATTACTTGTGTATTATTGTAATGTTTTCATCAGCTGTTTGGACTCTCATTCTGACGGCACCCATTCACATCCATTGGTGTGCAAGTGATGGAATGCTACATTTTTTCAAATCTGTGATGCAGCTCACAAGGGTTCAGAACAGCACCAGTGTGTCTGATGTTCTCCACACGGATCATGCTAATCTTGAAGAGACTATAAGCCATGCTGAACAATGTACCGGCAGACAGTCGCGGGCGAGTTCTGGGCGTTTGCATCTCTTGGCGGGCGTGTGGCAGCATGTGGTAGCGCTTGGCTTCGTTCACAAGGTCCCTGCAGGCCTCTGAAGATTTGATCAGCTCCTCGTTGTCCACCACGTTCAGCAGGTAGCTGGGATGGATGAACGGAAGCCGTACCACCGCCAACAGCTCAGACACATGCTGGACACAGGACAGACGGAGAGGAAATAAAAGACAGAAACAAAGAAAGAGAAAATGTGAGTACGCTTGGTGCACTGCACTCCCTTAATTGTGGTAAAAATCACCGTTATGTAACTTAATGCATTATTATTTCATATATTTCAACGACTGAAGGAAAAAATAGCTCTGGATAATTAAGATTCAAAAATGTACACAAAAAATTATAATGATGCAATCGTGTTTACGAGTTAGCTTTCTAGAAAAGTCTTCCAACAGAGATCCAAGGGATGTTATATGCGGACGCCCATTATAAACACAGAGGTGCCAGTAAATAATAAATAGATACAGACACACATTAATCAGGGACAAACAACCTCCGCTAACGTCAAACAACACAAACATCAAAACAAGTCTGAATATCAGAGCTGAAACATAAACATATACAGATGATTTACATTCAACAAACACTGTCAGAAATGGAAAAAGTTTTATAAGTTTACATAAGTTTCATACAGAATCAACAGACATGGAAAGGCTAAAAGTCATGTTAAAATTATAATATGTTTAATTAAATTTCAGTGAACATTTGCAATGTTTATAATATAATATATAAAATCAATTTTAAATATAATAAAATATAATATAATATGTATATAAAATATTAACATATTATATAATTTAAATACATAAAAATATAATATAATTTATTTATTATTATAAATGTTATATTATGTTATATATTATTATTATTATATACATAAAATAAAAAAAAATGTATTACGACAAATGAAATTAAACAAATACATTTAAATTATGAATGAATGATGCATACATAAAGAAAAATATAATAATGAATGAATGAATTAAAGAACAAATAAATGAATAAATTACAGAACAAACAAAAACAAAGCATGTTTAAGAAAATTAATAATAAATTAAACATTCATTTAAATAAATTATGAATGAATGAGTAAATGAATAAATTAAAGAACAAATAAATAAAATAATTAAAGAATGAATAAGTAAACTAATGAATTAATGAACAGAAACAAACATTTTGTTTACATTTAAATGAAACTATAACATTTGAAATGTATTTTTAATTTATTCGTAATATGAATTTATAGTGATGAATAAATAAACTATACATTGATGAATACAACTAAATTAATTCATTTAAATAAATAAAAAAATAAAAATAAAATAATGAATGAATAAAGAAACAAACCAAAAAAATAAATATAATTAAAATTGAAAAATTAAAATATAAATTAATAATATCTAATAAAACAATTGAAAAAAAAATCAAATACAAATAATATCTAAATAATAAATATATAAGGGTCAAAGACGTTAAGATGTCCACGGTAAAAGAAATTTACAAAAGTGATTTTATGTCCGTAGAAAGCACATTAAATGCAAGTAAAGTGTCTACTTTTAAGGTTTCAAATATGAGAATAAAACATCAAAATTTGGTTGAAATAATGTTACATTGTCGTTCAGTGTAACACAATATTTATATAAAAATTCAAACAACATGTTTCTTCTAACTTGTACATATTAAAATGTATAAAAGAATAAGGGAGCATATTAAATTTTATTATTTTTTTTTTATTATTTATAAATTTATTATATTACAACAGTAATTCATCGTTTAATAGGTCATAAATTGATTTTTGTTGTAAATATGCCTGACATTGTTACACTAAATGACATTTTAGTGGGTGCCTTCTGTAAATTAGGGAAAAATGTATGATATTTATTTTTTGCTCAGAAAAACAAAAACAAAAATGCAATTAAATTAAACAGAAAACGTTTTAATATTTTTTTGGAAAAGCAACAACAATTTAAAGCAGTATTACATTTATTGTTTTAATGCTTAAACCCTTTTTCGTCTTTGAGCCATAATAATATATACAAAAAAATACAATTAAAATGAATGAATGAATGAACGAACAAATAAACAAATACTGTAGTGCAACAAAGTCAAATTTAAGCACAAGTAAACAGACACGTGTTCAGTTCAGCTTTATCTATGCAGGCTGGCAGATCTGTTAAACCCACATAATGCATCTGGTCAACAATCACCCCATGATCCCGAGTGTTATCAGAGCCGGTCAGTTTTTATTTGTTTGATAACCAGCCGTGCGAACAGCTTGACGTACAGGTGATCCTTTCCAAGCCCTGCTTTTTTGGGCTCGATCAACAGCGGGTTTCCATGGTGAACAATCCCAGCGTGCATCGCTCCTTGTCCACTATATCTCCAGCGGGATTGTCAACACAAAAAGACACGGACAACAGCTGGTGCGGCTCGCCGTCGCCTTCTCACGTCGATTCGTTTAAAAAAAAAACATAGTTTCAAACAATACACATCTGCATGCGAGAACGTGCAGTATTTCCAACCACAATGGAAGAAAGGTCAGAGATTTACTGGCGGCACTGGTGGCATTTTACTAAAGTCCCCAGTGAGACTGGAAAAATCTGCACCATCGCTTTCAGACAGTTTATCAATCTGGCATTTCAGGTAAGAACTCAAAACCAGTCGTGGCACGAGAACGGATCAAATAAATGAAAAACGGTATCTAAAAAAGGCATTTCTAGCAATCTAGAGCCAGCATGGCCGCTGAAGAAATCCCTCAGGATTACAACCATTCCCTCCACTGCTCAGGCAATCAAGACTTATCGACTGAATGATCTAGGAATCCAAATGCAGCTCCGCTCACCACGCGGCTGAGCGTATCTGCAATAATGTCATGCCATGAGGGACCCTGACTATGGCACGCAGAATACCAGATTAAGACAGCACAAACCGCAGCTTTGACAGGCCAAAAGACCGTCGGATGAATCATCAAATGCACCGTTCACCAGCTGAATAATGCTATTAAAATATAAATGCAAGGTCAGACAACATGAATGCTTTCAGTGCAAACATCTGATCTGTAGCATGTGACGTGCACAAGTGATTCCGGATGAGATAACGTGCATGCATTAGCCTCTTTTTCACTTCCCAGCAATCACAGGAAGAGACAACAGAATGAAGAGCAAATGATCCACATTAGATGTGCGATTCAAGCTTGACTTGCAATGGGAAATGTGGTTTTGTTGTGCAAAATCGGTGCTTCGCTTCTAGACCAATTGAATCTTTGGACATAGTGTGCATGCAGATGCATTCTGTTCAAAATAAAGGGTGTTCGGATGGATGGATTCATTCTTAGGTTTGGATGGTATTTCACAGTTAACAAGATAAAATAGAGCTGCTCTAGACATATATTTGCATACCTGTATCGCAAACAGTGTCACACAAATGATTTAAAATAAGAAAAGGCTTAGGTTTATATAGCATGCTTCATACAGAATGGCAATTCAACAGAAAAAGGCATGATAAAAAACAGAAATGTCATGTTAAAATCCTTTACAATTGGACTGCATAAAGAGTAAAATAAAAAAAATGTAAAAGAAAATAAAATTTATCAAAACACTTAGAATGTACAACTAAAATAAGAATTGTATAAGTAATACTTCAAAATAAATCAATCAATAAATAAATTGGAGTAAATAAATACTATAAATAGGAAAATAATATAAATGGACTAAATGTCTAAAAATTGTATAAATAAAAAATACATTAAAAAACATGAAATAAATAAATAACCAAAGTGGAGTAAA
>JAHKKF010441523.1:0-13646 GCA_019740295.1 Labeo calbasu | reverse complement strand
TATATATAATTTAATGGTGGCCAAAAAAAGAATAATTATTTATGTACAACAACAATAATAATCCTAATAATAATAATAACAAAAATACAGTGCCATTTTTTTATTGACTACAATGACATAATAATACATTATTATTTTTATTTTTTTAATATTACCATGAATAATAATAATAATAATTATTATTATTATTATTATTATTACTATTGTTATTAATATTATTATTATTACTGTTATTATTATAATTATTATTTAATTATTTCATAATTAATAATAATTATTTTATTTGCAAATATCTGTTTTAAAATTTTAAATGCTGTACTAAATAATGATTTCCTAACAGGCAAATAAAATGTTTTCATTTCTGAAATGTGAGAAATATAGTTTGCCCATTTTTTTTCCTTGTGTATATTTTATTTACACAATATACAATATACTGTAGACTATAATATAATTATTTATTTACACTGCTGTATGTACATTGCTCAGTAACTACGTTATTTTGCAGACAAATGCATTTTTCTTCATTAATGATTGTTCAGGGGAAATTCAGCCATGCGAATATTTAATTATAACAAAACATACAGTATCTACATGTAAAATATCGTCTGCACCCACAGAAATTACATTGTCAATGTAAAATTAACAAGATGAATTAGACAACTCATAAACATTTTTCTTACTGAATAATTCATGTGTTTTAGGAAAAACACACGCTTTGAAACTCACAAGACTGTTCGTCCACTTTCCTCCCGTTGTACATCCATTGCCATTTAGTTTATTTTTGCTTATTTTGTTGTTGGAATGAACATCATGCCACAAACGAGTCCTTTATTTAAAGTGATTAATCACCCATAAATCATCATTCTAATCTTGTATGACTTTATTTCATTCTCTGTAGACATTAAAAGAACATATTTTGTTGAAAATTTCAGAAAATATCTTTTTTTGTGTGCTGTGCAGAACAAAGTCATACAGGAATGACGTGAGGCTGTAAACAAAGACATAATGTTCGTTTTTGGCTGAGTTATCCTCTAAAGAAGACCTGAGCTCATGTTTGTGCTGTGATTGTTTGTTTACAATGCTAACAGCTGTAGTTGTGCTTTCCTGTGGGTGGACACTGCTCCCAGGTCTTTAAAAACACATAATTATTTAACCGCATTAACCGCGATATTAACGAAGCGGAATTCCAGCTCATTCGATCGCTTATCGGCCCCCATGAGGTTTGATGAGGACCACCAGTGTTTGGCTTTAATGGAGCTCCACATGTGGTGTTTATGCCAGCGCGCGTCATGCTAGTTTTTAGCATATGAGTGATTGCATAAGCCAGTTAATGTGCCAATTAAAAATTTTTATTGACAATGGTTGTAAAACAACAGTTAGTGTACATTAGCATTATTTATTATTAACATTTATGTTGTTATGGTCAAATTAACAGAAGCTTTATATGCAGTGCGTTGTGTTTTTGGTTTAACTTTTTGTTTTCCATGCTGAGAAACAACTTAAAGCTGGTTTTTAGCCTGACCAGCAGACAAGTGCCCCTCTAAAACCATAAATCAGACCATCACAACCAGATTGCCAAGATTGGTAGACTAACTAACCTCCTTAGGCAATTTTAAAACAGAAGTTTAGATCTGTACTAAATTCTACACCCTTGAAAATCAGAACAAGCAAAGTCCGGGTTTGGAAACTAAAGTTCTCTCCTAAATATGAAAAGATCAAACAACAGATTCACGAGTTCATACATCAGACACTGAAGTGAGTTGCTGTTTTTTCACTCTTCTAAGGAAGATTCATTCACTTGTTTTTAATGGCAGATACAATTTGGCAGTTATTTTAATGTTCATCTGATCTCATTTTGTAAGTGACTTTTCTTTCTGTTTTAAGATGTTTTCTTAGGATTGTTTGACTACTCAAAAGAGAAAATTTCACATACATAAACAAAAATCTGTTTCTAATCGGTTTCTCTTTTGTTTATTAAAACCTGATCTAGCCTAAACTATCCAAAGCTCTGTTAAAGCAGTCAAAACTGTATCTCTATATTCATCATCTTAAGATGTAAATGGATTACTTATTTTGTTAAACAAATATTCATATTTGTTATAGTTAAACCATGGTGACCACAAAAAAAAAACAAAAACAAAAAAAAAAACATGGTTTCTGCATTATAACTATTGTAAAACCACAGTCAGTTTTCCTAAGGGATTTGTATCTGAGTTTACCTTCTTTCTTTATTTTTTCTTTGTTTTGCCTTAGTGGTTTAATGTTTTGTACTCTTTAAAAAAGATTAGCGAACCGGCACCGAAAATCTGATCTGAATCAAATCATTCGTGAAACCCGCTCCAAAGTTTCGATCTAAATCAAAAGATTCGCGAACCTAAATGAAATGATTCGCGATCCGCGCCCCGAAGTTTCTCTGAATCAAAAGATCCGCGATCCGCGCTCGTCACGATCTGAATAATGATTCGCGAACCATATTCAGGTCAGGACTCGGATCGCGAATCCTTTAATTCAGGAAATGATTCACTGACCGATCCGAAGTTCTGATCTAAATCAGATGATTCCCGAAACCCGCTCCAAAGTTTCGATCTAACTCAAAAGATTCGCGATCTGCGTTTCGAAGTTTCTCTGAATCAAAAGATTCACGAATCGCGCTCCAAAGACCCGATCTGAATAATGATACGCGAACCATAATTTCGAGTCAGGGCTCGGAGCGCGGACCACGAATCATTCAATTCACAAAATGATTCACGAACGCGATCCGAAGTTCCGATCTAAATCAAATTATTCCCAAGACCCGCTACAAAGTTTCGTTCTAAAATATATATAAATATCTATAATGATTCGCGAACTATAATTACATGTCAGGACTCGAAGCGCGGATCGCGAATCGCGAATCATTAAATTCAGGAAATGATTCGTGAACCCGATCCAAAGTTTCGATCTAAATCAAAAGATTCGCGAACCCGACCTAAATGAAATGATTCGCGATCCGCGCTCAAAAGCTTCTCTGAATCAAAAGATTCGCGATCCGCGATCGTCCCGATCTGAAAATGGTTCGCGAACCATACAGATCAGGACTCGGAGCGCGGATCGCGAATCATTTAATTCACGAAATGATTCGTGAACCCGATCCAAAGTTTCAATTAAAATCAAAAGATTCACGAACCCGACCTAAATTAAATGATGCGCGCTCCAAAATCCCGATCTAAAAAAATTGATTCGCGAACCATAATTTCAAGCGACTCGGAGGGCGGACCGCGGATCGTGAATCTTTCGATTCACGAACCCGATCCATAGTTCCGATCTAAATTAAGTGATTGGATTGGAGCGCTTCGAAACAGTGAATCATTTTGCGATGTAATGGCTGAATCGGAGTTCGAAAAGCTCCATTTCACCCATCACTATAACATTCTTTTTTAAAAGCATTACAAGCGAAATTCGAAAATTAATGGCTCTTTTAATCTGGTTTTTATTAGTGAATCGCTAGAACTGAATGATCAAAGTCACGAGTTTGAATCAATCGGAGCGGTTCCAGCGGAAATGACTCACTCAGTTGTTTCGGTTTGTCTGTTCCTCTTTTCGCGTCTTCAGCCATGTTTATACAACACTGTCAGTACTGGCTTAGCTTGCTAGTTTTATGACATCAACTGAAATAAGCGAAAAAAGTCTGATGTTTACAAATATTATAGCAATATTTCCATTCCAAAGATAACATTCAACACAAATCTACAGACAGGTGAGGTAACCGGTTTACTGCTAACTAGTGAAACACTGAATTAATATGACAAGCTAATTCACTATATTTGAATTAGACTGAGCACTGCAGTTCAGTTGCTGACAGTTCAATAGGAAATCAGATGAAAAACCTCATACCACTGAAGTTAATGTTAAATATATATGTGTATATATTCAAAAAAATATTGTATCTGATTACATAGAGTATATATATATGTATATTAATTGTTTGATCAAAATTATTTTTAGTATTTTTATATGTAGTAGTCGCTGGATATTGGAAGGGACAGTCCACGACACTCCAGTCCATCATTTAATGTCTCCTGAAGCCAAAAGCTGCATGTTTGTAAGACACAAAACCATCATCCATAACTCTTGCTCCAGTGAAAAAGTCTTTCACTTCAAAATTTAGCTACATATTTGTTTTTATAGCTGTTTTGGCTTGTAAACGGTGCTTGATCTGAGCAGATTTCTCTCCTGACAAGTGTCTATTTTTGGGTGAACTGTTCCTTTAAGTTTAAGATGTTCATAAATCCGGCCCCAGGTTT
Organism: Labeo calbasu; assembly: GCA_019740295.1. NCBI lineage: Eukaryota > Metazoa > Chordata > Actinopteri > Cypriniformes > Cyprinidae > Labeo > Labeo calbasu. The sequence goes on along the minus strand of JAHKKF010441523.1, from coordinate 9,363 downwards.
TGAATGGACTCTGGGTTTGTCATCAGTCGGCGCTCCTGCACGCGTTCCATCCATTGCGTTTCTCCTGGGAGGAAGTCTGATTTCCCGTCTCCCACCAACAGAGATCCATACAGGAAGGTTTAGGGTTTGAACGAGGCACTGAATCTGTTTTAGACACTTTGCGTTGTTGCTTTGCTGCCATCAAACGATCACCAACTGGGATTTGAACTAGGAAACCTGCAGTGGCGCTTTAACCCAAACACAGCATATGATGAGCTTTGCTGATCAGTGGCCCGTGTTTGCTCTGGGTTAATGGGTCATTTTGCGGGGTGAAATTAAAACACTTGTTTGAGACCCATAATCCTGTTTTCACAAGAGTGATTGTGACAGTCGGCACAAAAAAACACGGCCACCGCTTAATTCAGGTGTAACCCGTAATGATTTGATAGCGCATGCTTATTCTGTATCCTTTTTTAATAGCTAATCATGCTTTTGAAATGCATGTTAAAATAGCTTACTTGTATTTTTTTGTAGTTGTTTTTAAATGCATGAACACGTCCGTTGCGAACACCCCCTTATTCCAGTTTTCATCCTGCCAGTGAATCAGTGGTTGTGTGTGAAGGTGTGGCTGTTCCTATTGGGTTTCTAGGAGGATGGAGTTATTTTTGTGTTCAGGCTAAATCCAGTAACATTTGGGGTTACAGTGAGGTCATACAGAAGGTCAAATGTCAAAGTGAATGAGCTCTGGAGGACTCAGAATGACACTTTAGCACCTGATGGTCAAGACCGAGCTCTTGTTTCTGGTTGGTGTTCCTAATCTGTCACAGTATCCATTTGTCACTGCTCACTTGTATGAGGCAATGGCTGCTTTCACTCGTATTAATTTAAAATGAATATTTAGATGCTATTTAAACAGTTGTGAGTGTAAACATACCTCATTCAGTGAGTGAATAAAAATAATGGCTGCTTTTTTAATAATAGTTACTAATATGTGAATCAGGTCAGTTTTGATTTCATATTGACTGTAATATTTTTTATTGCCATTAAATGATAATTAATTCTGTACAACAGAAACAATAATGATTATTAAAATGACTGTTAATTGTAATAATTTTTATTTTCACAGTTAAATAATAATAATAATAAATCAAGATAATATTAGTCTAATTAAAATTTGATAATCACTTAAATTTTTACTTTATCCATAAAAATCTGAATTTTTTGCTAATTACTTCTGTACAACAACATCAATTTGTTATTATTATTAATGGTAATATTTGTTTAATTTAAGTGATTATTAATTTCTTTTTATTTGTTAACCATTTCATCCATAAAATGATTTTATTAGCCAATTCTGTATAATAATAATAGTAATAAATCATGATAATATTACTATTACTTTATCCATAAAAATTACATTTTATTTGCTAATTACTTCTGTACAAAAACAACTTTTATTATTATTATATTATATAAAATTATATATTATATTATTATATAAACATTATTATTATTAATATTATTATTATTATTCATGGTAACATTTGTTTAATTTAAGTCATTATTCATTTCTTATTTGTTAACCATCCATAAAATGATTTTATTAGCTATTTCTGTATAATAATAATAATAATAACGGAAATAATTTGTTACTAACCATGGTAATATTTGTTTAATTTAAATGATTATTAACTTTTTTTATTTGTTAACCACTTTATCTATAAAATGATTTTATTAGCTAATTCTGTATAATAATAATAATAATAATAATAGTTTAATTAAAATTTGATAATCACTTTAATTTTACTTTTTCCATAAAAATTAGATTTTATTTGCTAATTACTTCTGTACAAAGAAAACAATAATAAATTATTATTAATCATGTTAATATTTGTTTAATTTAAATGATTGTTAATTTATTTTTATTTGTTAACCACTTCATAAAATGTTTTTACTAGCTAATTCTGTATAATAATAATAAAATAATAATAGTAATAAATCATGATAATATTAGCCTAATTAAAATCACTTTAATTTTACTTTATGCATAAAAAATTATTTTTTTCTTTGCTAATTACTTTTGTACAAAAACAACATCAACAACAACAACACTTTATTATTAAGGGTAATATTTGTTTAATTTAAGTGACTTTTAATTTCTTTTTATTTGTTAACAACTTTATCCATAAAATGATTTTATTAGCTATTCTGTATAATAATAATATTAAACATATTATTCATGGTAACATTTGTCTTATTTAGGTGATTATCTAATTAATTTTTTAAATAAATTAATTATAAAATAATTGATTTTATTTATATGTCCTTATTTTAAAAAGCTGCTAAAAAGGCTAAATAAATAAATAAATAAAATATGATTGGTCTTTTATAAAATGTGAGAAATTTTGTCTAATCTATATTTATCTGTATAAATGTTAATATTTATTTACATTTTTAAATATTTTAAATAAAATATCACTACTTGCAATGCATCGCTATTTTCACCCAATATCATTTTCCATTTTCCCCAGTGTTTAGCTGTGTAAAGCATATGCAATATTCTCTACTAATTTAATTGTTTAATCATTTTTATTGCAAATTTACTCTGGCTTGATATTCTGAATTTGACCAAGAAGCACACACTCTCCCAGAGTGTTCTGGCTGATCTGCGATGTAAATGAACGGACGGATCGGACGGATGATGTCACGGCAGTAATGAGTGAAATCCAACACCGAGCGCTCAGCGCTGGAGATGCGCCGAACCGAGCAAGTCCAGACACATGCGGAGCTCAGAGCCCGGAGCGACTCTCTCTCTCTCTCTCTCTCTCTCATCTCTCCCTCCCTCTCTCTGGCGCTCAGTCCAGTTTAATACGGATCTTCTGATCTGCTCTCTCAATAAACCCGCCGTAGCCCGTCATCGCCCCGTGTTTCCAGCAGCGCGCTTGATGTTCGAGATCTGATCGGTGAAGTTCTCCATGCGCGCTGGACGGACACTGTGATGTGGACGCTGCTGCTGATCAGGCTGGATCTGGTCTCATGAGCCGGTGGTGTCTTCTGCTGTGGAATTCTGTTTTCGCTTTGAAAACTGCTGCTTGGACAAATGCATACAAATGCATTTAGGAGCCCAACGGACAAGGAGTGGACAAGTTTCTCCCACAACGACAACGTGAGTAACTTTCAATTTCGGGGGCTTCTGGAAACCCGCTGTGCAAAGCCCCATTCAGGTTCTTCCTAACATGTTAAGTGGAAAAAGAGAACACGATGCGTAGCCGCTAGTTCTTTGATGATTAAAAACGCGTAGATCAGATCGCGATGCATTTATTGGCGTACAACAAGATAAGTGATTGAACTCGTGCACAGCAGACGTGCATTCCTAAATAAATGCTGGAATTTCGTGCAAACTTATTAAACGTAGTTTTCCACACTCTCCAACACAAAATTGACTTCTGACATTATAACCCTTATAAATGAACACAAATCAATTGGGACTTTCAGTCTGTCTGCTGCTGTATTTTCCATATGTTGATCCGAGGTTAAATTCCTCCTGCTTTAGGACCAAATGTGCACCAGATGAGGAGGCTTTGTGATTTACTGGCTTATTTGTTTGCATTTATGAACTGCAACTGGTTTCATCAAGAGTAGATTAGGCTGAAGTGATTGTGAAATATGAGTGGTTTTACTGTGCGCTGTTAGTTCCCGTCCCCAAACCGACACACAACAGCAGCAACATTCCTCATGGAGATGAGCATTGACCTCTAACATCTGGACAGCCGTTCCTGACTCAATGAAATCCCAACAAATCCACACATGCACCTGACTGTGATCGCGCTTTATCTCAAAACGCTGACGTTAGATAACGTTACTTCCCTTCAAGTGGCTTTTTATTGTAAAAAACTACTGGATTTTCACCTTAAAATGATTGTTCTGTCAAAACTGAGTCATTCCAGACCTGTATGACTTTATTACATCTGTGGAAAAAGAGTATTTTGAAGAACGTCTCGGTGTTTTGTACGTCAGTGCTTCAATCTCTTATGTTCTACTGAAGAAAGGAAGTCATTCAGGTTTGGAATGATGACAGAATGGTCATTTTGGGCAGAACTTTGCCTTTCAGGAGGTGTTTCTACATGACAGGTTTAATTCGGTCATGGAAAATATGGGAAAACTGGCCCTAAAGTAATGGAAATATTCGATCATTTCACAACTATTGAGGGTCTTATTGGATGTTTTATAAATGGCATTTGGTCAAAATGTGTGGAAACCTTATTTGACAACTAAAAATCACTTTCATAAGCTTAAACCCAGTGTAAACGGTTTGATTTGGCCATATTAAGTCTTATTCTTGACATTACAACATGTATGATTGGATTCATTCGTTGAGCATTGAGTGTTGTTACATATCCTCCAACATGGAACCTGTTAACTGGTCAAAAGTGTGTAACCTCTGACCTGATTTGGGAACTAAAAGTTACTTTGATAAGCTTAATCCCAATGTAATCTGTCATTGCAAGCTATTAAGTATAGTTATGTCTATTCATGTCTAATTCCTGATAAATGCTTGGAAATGCATTGGTTAAAAAGTGTGGGAACCCCAACCAGATTTGACAACTAAAAATGGCTTTCATAAGCTTAATTGCTTTGATTCACTCATAATAAATAGTATTTTTGACATTATCACAGTTGCTTATTCATGCATGATTGCATTCGTTGGATGAACGTTGAGTGTCGTCGACATCCTCCAGCCAGGAACCAATTAATTTGTAAAAAGCGTGGGAATCTTGATCTGATTTCACAACTACAAAAACTTTCCCAAATGTAAACCCAATGTAATCGGTTTGATTCGGTTTTATAATAATATTTTTGACATTATTTATGCATGATTGCATTTGTTAGATGAGTGTTGAGTTGTGTTGCACATCCTCCAACCTGGAACCAATTAATTAGTCAAAAATTGTATGACTCTTGATCTGATTTGAGATCTAAAAGTTACTTAAGCTTAATCCCAATGTAGTATGTCGTTGCATGCTATTAAATATAATTGTTTATATCATTTCTAATTCGTTGGAAAGATTCTTGAAAATGCTTTGGTCAAAAAGTACTGGAACCATAACTGGATTAAAGTAAAAATGAATTTCATAAGCTTGAACTCAATAATCTAATTTTGACATTACCACAGATACATATTCATGCATTATTGCATTTGTTAGATGAGTGTTGGGTGTTTTCGCACTTGTTTCCTCCAACCTGGAATCAATTAATTTGTCAAAAGTGTGGGAACCTTCAGATTTGACAACTAAAATGACTTTGCCAAACATGAATCCAGTGTAATTAGATTGATTTGGTTACATTTTTGACATTTTCGTAGTTATTCATGCCTGATTGCAATTGATAGATGAGCGTTGAGTGTCTTTGTGCATCCTCCAATCTGTAACCAATTAATTTGTAAAAAGTGTGGGAACCTTCTGATTTGACAGCTAAAAATCATTTTCGTCAGCTTAATTGGTTTGATTCACTCACAATAAAAAGTATTTTTGACATTACCACGTACTTATTCCTGGATGATTGCATTTGTTAGATGAGCGTTGAGTGTCTTCACACACACTCCAACCTGGAACCAATTAATTAGTAAAAAGCGTGGGAACTTTGATCTGATTTGACAACTAAAAATGATTTCCCAAATACGAACCAAATGTAATTGGTTTGATTCGGTCTTATATTTTTGACATTATCATAGTTATTAATGCATGATTGCATTTGTAAGATGAGCGTTGAGTGTCATCACACATCCTCCAATCTGGAACCAAATAATTCATAAAAAGCATGGGTTCAGATTTGATGACTAAAATTGACTTTCCCAAATATGAATTCAATTTTTGACATTCTCATAGTTATTCGTGCATGATTGCATTTGCTAGATGAGCGTTGAGTGCCATTGAACACCTTCCAACCTGGAACCAATTAATTTCTAAAAGCGTGGGAACATTGATCTGATGCGTCAACTAGAAATGACTTTCTGACAACTGATTCGACAACTATTAAAGACTTTTGCAAACATGATCCCAATGCAATCGGTTTGATTCGGTCTTATAATATTTTTGACATTATTCTATATCATACATTATTCATGCATGATTGCATTTGTTAGATGAGTGTTGAGTGTCATCGACATCCTCCAATCTGGTGTGGGAAACTTGATCTGATTTGACAACTAAAAAATTTTTATAAGCTTAAACACAAAGTAATCATAAGGATTCGTTCATAATGAACGCTATTTTTGACCTTACCGCAGTTACTTATTCATGGATGATTGCGTTTGTTGGATGAGCGTTGAGCATGGACGCACATCCTCAAATTTGGAACCAAAAAAAGTGTGGGAATCATAATGAATACTATTTTTGACATCACAACAGTTACTTATTCATGGATGATTGCATTTGTAAGATGAGTGTTGAGTGTCATTGCACACCTTCCAACCTGGAACCAATTAATTTATAAAAAGCATGAGAATCTTGATCTGATTCGACAACTAAAAATGACTTTCCCAAACATGAACTCAGTGCAATAGGTTTGACTCGATCTTATAATATTTTCTGACATTATCATAGTTATTAATGCATGATTGCATTTGTTAGATGAGTGTTGAGTGTTGCTGCACATTCTCCAACTTGGAACCAAAAAAAAAGTGTGGAAACTTTGGCCTGATTTAACAACTAAAAACTTTTATAAGCTTAAACACAAAGTAATCATAAAGATTCGTTTATAATGAACACTATTTTTGACATTACCGCAGTTACTTATTCATGCATGATTGCATTTTTTGGATGAGCGTTGAGTGTCATCGCACATCCTCCAATCTGGAACCAAATAATTTGTAAAAAAAACATGGGAACCTTGAGGTTTGATGACTAAAATTGACTTTCCCAAATATGAACCCAATGTAATCGGTTTGATTCATACTTATTCCTGCATGATTGCATTTGATAGATGAGCGTTGACTGTGGATGCACATCCTCAAATTTGGAACCAAAAAAAGTGTGGGAATCATAATGAATACTATTTTTGACATCACAACAGTTACTTATTCATGGATCATTGCATTTGTAAGATGAGTGTTGAGTGTCATTGAACACCTTCCAACCTGGAACCAATTAATTTATAAAAAGCATGAGAACCTTGATCTGATTCAACAACTAAAAATGACTTTCCTAAACATGAACTCAATGCAATAGGTTTGATTCGATCTTATAATATTTTCTGACATTATCATAGTTATTAATGCATGATTGCATTTGTTAGATGAGTGTTGAGTGTTGTTGCACATTCTCCAACTTGGAACCAAAAAAAAGTGTGGAAACTTTGGCCTGATTTAACAACTAAAATCTTTTATAAGCTTGATTGCATTTGTTGGATGAGCGTTGAGTGTCATCACACATCTTCCAATCTGGAACCAATAAATTTGTAAAAAGCGTGGGAACCTTCAGGTTTGACAACTAAAATTGACTTTCCCAACTATAAACCCAATGTAATCGGTTTGATTCAGTTCAGTTTTTGACATTATCATAGTTATTCCTGCATGATTGCATTTAAAGGATGAGCGTTGAATGTAGACGCACATCTTCAAATTTGTAACCAAAAAAAAGTGTGGGAATCATAATAAATACTATTTTTGACATCACAACAGTTACTTATTCATGCATGATTGCATATGTAAGATGAGTGTCACTGAACACCTTCCAACCTGGAACCAATTAATTTATAAAAGCGTGGGAATCTTGATCTGATGCATCAACTAGAAATGACTTCCCAAACATGAACCCAATGCACATTCTGCAACCTGGAACCTGGGAACTTTGATGAACACTATTTGTGACATTACCACAGTTACTTATTCATGCATGATTGCATTTGTTAGATGAGCGTTGATGCACATGTTTCATGCATTTGTTGAGTGTCATGGCATATCCAGCGCTGGAACTACATGAAAAGAAGAGAATCAATTCAGAAGCTTTTGAAAGTACGCTAGCATTCACCAAATAATGATATAGCCTACATACAGCAGAAGAGAAGAGTTATGTACTCACTATTGCAAAATAAACCCAACAGGGTGACCAGGAGGGTCTTGTATCATGCCGACGGGATTTATTGAAATGTCTTTACTTGTGGTTTTGCTCTTCCTGCTACTTCTCAGAGATGTTTACAGATACTTTAGCCCCTCTTGTTCTTGCCCCACGGTTGTATAGACAGTTTGACATGTCTTTGACATTGTTTTGCATGCATGTCATTCATCATCCTTTTATAAAGACTGCACCTAAACCAAAATGAATTTCCAGATCAGGTGAATCTGCATAACCGCACCGTTCACCATCATCCAAAACGCAGGTCTTAGTAGTTCCAGATCTAAATCCAAGCCTGTCTTTATGGGTTACAAACACAACAGCGCTTTAGTAATGAAGTCACGCTCTGGCTGCAGGTGTGAAAAACCAAAGCCAACAGGATCAGATATTGGCAGCCCATCAGTGAGCGAACCATCTCGGCTACGCGAGCATCTGCTCAGTATGCTGAGAACACGGCTTTAGCTCTGGCACGGACTGATAAGAGCGTAAATTATGCAAGCGCTGTGAATCAGAATGATCTGCGTTAGCCACACCCCCAAAAGCCGATTGGTTGAGACGTTTTTGAGTGACTTCTTTGATGTTTTGCTGTTTCCATTGCTAGAACTGAAGATAGATTGGAGGTCAAGTGCAAGTGAAACGTCACCGTAGTTGCTTCAGGATGCTATAATGACCACAATCTCCCAATGCTGTGGACATTTAAAGGTTAAAAAGGCAATATAAAATGCTTACATGTCAATATCTTGGTTTCCAAACTGCAGATGCTATTGAAGAACCATAATGTTTCTTGACTCATATATCATATTTAGGACGGGTTCATGCTAGTTAGATTTAACAAAGCCACAGCCTGTTTAATGAGCTTTGAACATTTGTAAATGGACAAATCCAGTGTTTTTAGAGTTCTCTGAAGAACAAAGATGTTTTTAATCATGTTCATAATGGTGAGGACCAGTTTCTCAGATGTTAAGGATCATCACAGGAACGTACAGTGGCTCTTTTAACCGCATAGGCAAACTCTTGTTTAGATTCGGCCTCCTCCGTGTCTTTCTTCCGCCGTGTTTGTTTGTGTTTTTGTTTCTTTTCTTCGGCTGTGGAATGTCACACCGTCCTCTCGAGCGGATGCAGGTGGCTTCTCTTAGAGAGAACTGTGGGAAAACAAATAAGTTTGAGCAACCAATCAGGCTGAACAATACAAAACAGCAGGTAACGTTGATTGAAATCATGTATTTTCCTTGAAGGTGCTTCTTGAGAACATCTGGAAGATGCTTTTGTCCAA
>JAHKKF010441379.1:0-13212 GCA_019740295.1 Labeo calbasu | reverse complement strand
AAAAAAAAAAAAAAAAAAATATATATATATATATATATATACTCATAAATTATATATATATATATACTCATAAAATATCCATTTTTTTATTACAAATATAACCTATTTCTAAAGCAGATTTTTATGGATTCATTATAAATAAGGAAAACCATTGCGTGTGTTCATTATTTTTGCACTCTGCATATTCAACCTGCTTTTTAACCCTAGAAAAGCTCATAAATGAAACCTAAGCTCTCCTGGTCTGTGGCTTTGCTGATCTTGCTGTCAAAGCAGTTTTTCGGCACAGCTTGATTTTGCCACAAAAAAACTTCAGACTTTTTCCCCTGTCATGTAATCTATCTTTGTCACTGGTGTAAAATGCTCAGTTCACTGCGTTACATCCTCCAGTGAGGAGGTTTCGCACAGAGAACTCTTTGTACGGTGGGCCGTATATAGCGTTAATCAGCGAACACCCCCCCCCTTGACGCGTGCGTCTGGGGATATTTTTAGTGAATCATGTGTTCATAGTTTAGTGTGCGGTTGGTTAAAGTATTTAAGATGTGACTTGTTGGGTTTGAGGTAACAGATACTCCAGTCCAGTTATTCCCATCAGTGCTGTTTCATTGGGCTTCTGGTTCATACTGTCCACCTTCTGGACTTGTTGTTGTGACATCTGTACACTGACAGATTTCAAACAGTGCAAGAATTTCAAGCCAGGTGCCTCTCAAAGGACAAATGGACATTCTTGACCTCCTGAGTTCTTACAGAAGTCCAGCTGATGAAGGACGGTTACTGACAAAGCTTGACAGCAGAAGTTGAAGCTGTTCTTTGTGTGTCTATAAACATGATAGTTAAGTTCCTGGATGCCGATTGGTCAATATAGGGTTTTAATTGTTCTAAAATACAATATAGCACTAGCTATGGTGTGAAACATCTGTTTACTAGCTACTGCAGCATGCAAGATCTTCAGCTCGAAGAGTAGCAATTGCTAAATTGCTTTAATGAAGCAATATTTGAATGAAAGTTTGTAGTAGGGTTAATTTAGGATGTCATTTCAATAGCAAAAAGTTGGCCAGTTTAACCTGAAGTGGAGTTGTACAATGTTGTACTCCAGTGTTTGTCAAAACATCTACTTTTTTGTTTCTCTAAAAAGATTTGTACGAGTAAATAATGACAGAATTCTCATTTTTGAGTGGACTGTCCCTTTAAGACACTCTAGGCTGTGCTATATGGTGAATATCTCATGCCATATTGCTTAAATATAGCACTGACCTCAGCCAAAACCTCAACTTTTCTCCATCCTCAAAATTACAGAGGTGCAGTCCGTGTTTGGTTGTAGCAAACTTGCATGTTTGCGGTCTTTTTTTTAGGCCTGACCATGTTGCTCGAATCATGTAAGTTTGTCCTTTGATTATGTGTCAGAATTTTTTCCGCCAATTCCCACAATGAGGTTTACTTTCAAAATGAGTGTCTAGAGAAGACTAGCATCTCTATTCTGCATTTGAAGTCAGTGAAAGCACAGAGAGCTGCAAATTAAATAAAGTGTGTTGTTTTTTGAAGTCGCATATCCCACAACACCTCTGATTTGACGCTTATAAACAACGTTTTTTTTAGTTGTGATGAGCCGTCAATTTCAGCCACTGCTTTTGTTGTTAAGGGTAAAAAGTTCAGAATTTTATTTTTGGTTCCGCCGCAGTATGTTTGGTAGAGGAAGTCTGCGAGGGGGAGTTTGAGGGGGCCGTCGAGCTGAATACCTGCCGTCATCCTGGTTTGGTTTACAATACTCCTGAGTTTCCACGTCACTTCCTCCCCATGAGATCGTTCCCATGCTGCTGTAAACACCCACACCCAGACCTCCAGACCGCCAGTGCCAAATCAAATTCAATTCTTATGATGCAGATACTGTGTGAGATAAACAGATATAGTGAAGCACAGCTAGCCAGTAAACTTCAGGGGCCTGATTCCCAAAAATCTTAAGAATTCTTAAGAATGTTGCAAATATTTTTTTAAGAACGTCTTATTTTTTTCTTAAGAAAAATAATAACAGGCTTTGGTGGTACTGTATCTGGTTGTTGCCAAAGTCAATGAAAAACACCTCGGTGTTTAGTTAAAAAGAATAGCAGTTATGAAGCATGTTTTGTGAATTTGCCCCCAGCTGTAGAACATACTGCAACTCAATCTGTTAAAAAATACTCTCACAATATTTTGAATTTAAGAATGGGCGTCCATTTGTACAATAACTTGAATGTGTTTGGCTGCCAACCCGATTTCACAGCAATCCGTACATATTTTACGAAGTGGCTAATTCGTTTGAATTCATACAAGTGAGGTCGAATTGCTGTGAGGTTGATTTTTGAAAAATCATTCATACTTTATGAGGTGACAAATTTGTACTAATTCGCATGACCTCACTTGTATAAAACTGTGATATTTAGCCACCTCGTAAAATATGCACAAATTGCTTGTGTTGAAAGCCTCGTATATATGTTACAAATGGACACCTACTCTAGTGTTAAAAATATGGTGAGAAGATTTTCACCAATTCGTACAAGTGAGGTCGTACGAATTAGCCACCTTGTAAAATATGTATGAATTGGTGTGAGATCGTTTTTTTAAAAAATCATACGTATTTTACGGGGTCTAAATTCGTATGACCTCACTTGTACAAATTCGTACAAATTAGCCACTTTGTAAAATATGTACGAATTGCCGTGAGATCGGGTTGAAAGCCTTGCACATGTAAGTTACAAATAGACACCCACTCTTACGTTAAAAATATAGTGTGAGAAAATTTGAGGTGAGGTGAGGTGATACGAATTTGTATGAATTAGCCACCTCGTAAAATATGTACGAATTGCTGTGAGATCGATTTTTGAAAAATCATGTGTATTTTACGAAGTGGCAAATTCGTATGAATTCATATGACCTCACTTGTGTGAATTTGCACATGTGCAAGTGAGGTGATACAAATTTGTACGGATTAGCCACCTTGGAAAATATGTACAAATTGCTGTGAGATTTTTGAAAACACTATGTGTATTTTTTGAGGTGGAAAATTTGTAGGAATTTGTATGAAGTACAATCTCTAACCCTGCCCCTAAAGCTAACCCTCACACAAATTGTAACCGAGGTCATACAGATTTGTTCAGATTAGCCACCTCGTAAAATACGTACAAATTGCTGTAAGATCCATTTTTGAAAAATCGTACGTATTTTTTGAGGTCGAAAATTCGTAGGAATTCGTACAAAGGACAACCCCTAACCCCGCCACTATACCTTCTTACGCAAATCGTAATCAAATTAGCCACATCGTAAAATACGTACAAATTGGTCATGAGTTAGCGCTGGAGGTTTCCGGTGCCATTCACTTTCAGTTATTTTCGGCTGTACAAAACAGCTTAGTTTAGCTGCTTGATATTGCAAATTGGTATTTCTTTTTTTAATCTACTGTCGTCATTTTATACACGCTGGTTTGTAGCACAGATTTTATTCTTTTATTAATTCAGCTATAGTGCCTAATGAATCAAAAGTGTCACAGAAAATAGCTTATTTTCACATTTCAAAGTAAGGTGGATAGGCTAGCATCGCTGTTACTGATTCTGTACTTAGTACTTAGTACTTAGGCTAATGATTTAAACAAACCACCAAAATGAAATATTACACTTTAGGATGTAATTCGAAGGATCGGAGGTAGAAATGGCCACCTGCTTTCTTCAGGTCACTTACCTGCTGCGTGAGAGCACGGTCCTGTACACACTGCCAACGGCTCCGAGTGCCAAGAGCGGAGAGATCAGCCTACACCGTGAGACTTGCTCTGATGTCAGAGCCAACCAGCTGGCAGGATCTGTTCTCCACGTCGGGCAGCCTGACAAAAACACTTAAGGATATCGATCACAGGTCTGTGTCTAAGCCATGAACTGCTAACAGCAGGGCAAGTATGCATTTACTCTTGGCAAGTATTATACAGTTTGCTTTGCAATAAAAAAATCCATTATATTTAATATTATAGTTACTGATAGATTTTGCTGCATATTAACAAATAAAACATTTGTTTACATTATTATTTTTTGAAAGAAGTCTCAGCAAAAGCTGCCCTTATTTGATCAAAAATACAGTGAAATCAGTAATATTTTGAAATATTATTAAAATTTAAAATAACGCTTTTCCATTTTGATTTATTTTAAAATGTAATATGTTCTTGTGATGGCAAAGTTGAATTTTCCGCATCATTACCCCAGTCTTCAGGGTCACATGATCTTTCAGAAATCATTCTAACATAAACCATATATCAGAAGTTTCATTTTAGATTTTAGCTAAGGTGTAGATTTAAAAGGGCACATATTGAGCAACGTAATATTAATGTCATGAATGCACTGCTATTAAAATAATGTAACAGAAAACAGAAGTGATATCTTAGCATGTGGCTACGAATGGCCACAGAGTTTCAGTTGGCAGTGTGTATCGGTTAGCGGTGAAGCGCAAACGCGGCGCACACACACATTGAGAGAACACAGCTGTGTGACACACATCTCCACAGCAAAAGGAAACCATGCAAATGAGCAACCAACTATGAGCAATGCACCAAAATGCCTGGTGCTCTCGCTTGTGTAATTTTGAGAGCTATTTGGAATATTAGCCAGAATATTAACCAGAATGTTGCTAATGGCTAGATTGTAGCTGACAGTGATTGCAAGCTTTGCTTTTGTAATTAGGTCGCTGAAAGTCCTGCAAAAACTAGGACATAATTTGAGATTTTCCATCGATTTGGGTATATAAGGAAGTGTAGCATACCAGGCTAAGCTAAATGTGATTTCAGAGAAAATGTATTGAATTAGCTTATTTTACTTTGTATTTACCCCATTTCTTGTGTTAAGCATAATTGTAATATAAATCAGTGAAGTTTATGCTATAAAAGGTTTTATATGTGCCAGTAAGCTTAATTAAAAGTGAATTTTATTGTAATTCAATTGATATACTGTTAGTTTATTTTCTGTTTTTCACTTTAATTGTATAAAAAAAAAAACTTTTTAAAAAAAAATTATGTCTGTATATTTTTATTATTTTTTTAGTTTATTCAGTTTTATTTATTATAGCAGTCCAAGTTAAATTAAACAAAAATGAGAAATGATTTATTGGCAATTAGCTGAAAAAAGTAAGATTACCCAAAAATGTAAAAATAAATATTTTATAATTTTTATGATTTTAGTTTTTAGCATTTTTAACTTTAATTCACATTTAGTTAAATTTATCTTGTTTTAAGGGTGTGTAGTTTTTTTTTTTTTGACTGAATACGATTAACAGAATGATTTTTTGCAGTGCGAGCCAAAGTCAGATCTCTCTAATCTCGCGCTAAGCGGACAGCATCAACCTGGACTCACATGGCCCACGGCTGTTCACGCACAGCGCTCCGCCAGGAGCCGTGGGTTCAGGATATGGGAATGTAGCGGGGCGTCTGGGAGCTGGTCTCGTTCCGTGGTACGACTAACCTCCACAGCTCGTGTGCTCTCATTGAGAAAGACAGACGCTGTCTCCTCTTTGTCCTTGGGAAGTTTTGAGGCGAGCCGTAAGGGTGGGGCGGAGAGTGACTTGTCCCCATTCCGGCACTGATTGATACAGTCTCTTGGCGGCCGCTGCTCTGAGCCGTAGCACGCTCCCTTGATAGACAGCAAAGAGATGTAGCAGTCCTCTCCATGAGATACAGCTGGGGGGAAAAGCTGGCAGAACGTATGTTCTTGAACATTTCCAGCATGTGTTTGAAGGCCACTGGGCTGTTGAGGTTGATTGGCAGTGTTCGCTTAGACTCTATTACTAATGTGTATACCTGGATAAACCCCTAAACTCAAGTATTAAATGCCATTTGCGCTGAGTTTGCGAATTAATCTATAAGTGTACAATTACTTTTCCAACCACAGAAAACCCCCTATTAATTGCATAGCAATATGCTAAAAACAGTCAGAACAACTGCATAGTAATGCCCTGGCAAACTACACAACACATAACTTAGAAACCACATAACAACACCTTAGCAACCACTTAGCATTATGTGAAGAAAAAAACACTCAGAACACTTTAGCAACCGAATAACAACATCCTAGCAACAAAACCACCCAGAACACCTTAGCAACCACAAAACAATACCCTAACAACCGCATACTGTTGCGCTGTGCTTAAAAGCACCCAGGACACCTTAGCAACTGCACAACAACACTCTAGCAACTAAACCACCCAGAACACCTTAGCAACCACATAACAACACCCTTGCAACCGCATACTGTAGGATTGTGTTTAAAACCACCCAGGACACCTTAGCAACTGCATAACAACACTCTAGCAACTAAACCACTCTGAACACCTTAGCAACCACATACCGTAACAACACTTTAGCAACTGCATACTGTAACATTGTGCTTAAAATCACCCAGAACACCTTAGCAACCACAGAGCAACACCCTAGCAACAAAACTACTGAAAACACCTTAGCAAATGCATAACAACACCCTAACAACAAAACCACTCAGAACACTATGGCAACCGCATAACAACACCCTAACAACCACATATAGCTGCGCGGTGCTTAAAATCGCTCAGAACACCTTAGCAACCGCATAACGGCACCTTAACAACCACATACTGTAACATTGTGCTTAAAACCACCCAGAACACCTTAGCAACCTGTAGCATTGTTTTTAAAACCACTCAGAACACCATGGCAACTGCAGAACAGCACCCTAACCACCTTATACTGTAGTATTGTGCTTAACATCACCCAAAACACCTTAGCAACTACAGAACAGCACCCTAGCAACCACATACTGTAGCACTGTGCTTAAAATCACCCAGAACACCTTAGCAACCACTTAACAACTGCAAACTGTTGCATTGTTTTTAAAACCACTCAGAACGCCTTAGCAACCAAATAACAGCACCCTAACCACCATATACTGTAGTATTGTGCTTAAAATCACCCAGAACACCTTAGCAACCACTTAACAGCACCCTAGCAACAACATACTGTAGCATTGTGCTTAAAACCACTCAAAACAACTTAGCAACCTTATAACAACACCCTGGTAACCGCATACTTTAGCATTGTGCTTAAAATCACCCAGAACACCTTAGCAACCACTTAACAGCACCCTAGCAACTGCATACTGTAGCATTGTTTTTAAAACCACTCGGAATGCCTTCGCAACCGCATAACAGCACCCTAACCACCGTATACTGTAGTATTGTGCTTAAAATAACCCAGAACACCTTAGCAACTACAGATCAGCACCCTAGCAACCGTATACTGTAGCATTGTGCTAAAAATCACCCAGAACACCTTAGCCACCGCATAACAACACTCTAGCAACCACATATTGTTCCAGTGTGCTGAAAAGACACAAAACATCTTAGCAACCTCATGACAACACTCTAGCCATCACATACTGTAGCATTGTGCGTGAAACCACCCAGGACACCTTAGCAACCACATAACAGCACCCTAGCAACCGTATACTGTTGCATCGTGCTTCAAATCACCCAGGACGCCTTAGCCACTACATAACAGCACCCTAGCAACCACATGCTGTAGTACTGTGCTTAAAACCACTCTAAACACCTTAGCAACTGCATAACAGCACCCTAGCAACCGTATACTGTAGCATCATGCTTAAAATCACCCAGGACACCTTAGCAACTACCTAAAAGCACCTCAGCAACTGCATATTGTAGTGTTATGCTTAAAATCACTCAGAACACTCTGGCAACCGGCTTGCTATCAGACCCTCACAGTCATGGTATAAAGTTGTTTGGTCACAGCAGAGCTCATCAGGCCCTTCAGAACCATGAGATTTGTTGTTACTTCCCATTTTGTGTGTTGTGGAGCGATTTATGGGAAGAGGCATCTTTTATTGTTTCTTTTCAATGATGTCACTTCCTTATGAGGCCGTCTGCAAAGATTTCCTGTCATTATGTCCATTTGTGCGAGCTGATGGGTGTTGTTTGCAGAGAGCAGCTTCCTCCTTCGAGTCAGAGTCAGCTGTCTGACACCTCTGGGGTCTGCCAAGAGCTCTGAGGATCTGCTCCGACGTGCTCCGACAAGTTCCTCTGCTGCCTGGCACGTCTTCAGAGTTTCAGATGCCCTGAAAGATGGTGATAATGAAGTTGTACAGGCTCCAATCTCAATTGTGTTAACTGACGTTAGCCAAGTTATGCCAGAGGCTGTCTCGAAATGCTTTTTGAGGGCTTTTTTTTTTGTTTATTTCTGCCTTTTTGAGATCTTTATTAGCTGTCTTTATTACCATTTTTAGATCCCCTAACCTTAAAGCGTTAGTTCACCCAAAAATGAAAAAATAAATGATTATTAAATAAATCATAATTTTATGATTCTCCCAAGTTGTTCCAGACCTATGAGTTTGTTTCTTCTGTTGGGCACTGAAGATGACGTTTTGAAGATATTTTTGTAACCAAACAGTTAATGGTAATCATTGACTTCCACTGTATTTTTTCCTAGCCTATGAAATATATGAAATATTAGCCAATATTATTAGCCAGTATTAGCTTTTAAAAATATTAAGTATTGGCATTGTTCTGATATTGTATTGTAAGTATTTTATTTTATTTTATTTTATTTTTTCCTACATTTTGTTTATTTTTATTTTGTGAAAAAATATTAGTAGCCAATATTAGCTTTTAAAAATTTTGTTTAATTATTGGCTTGTTCTGATATTGGAAGTAGATTGTTTTATTTTATTTTATGTTTTTTTTTTAATGTTATTTTATTATTTTTATTTTTTTAAATGTTCAGAAAAAATATATTTTATTAAAAAAAAAAAAAAAAAAAAAAATTTAAAATAAAATAAATATTGACAGTCATCTGATTAATTATTGCCATTATGTAGATTATGTTGCGACCACTTTTTATTTTATTTTATTTTATTATTTTTTTTTTTTATCAGGAAAAATTAATATTAGCCCACATTAGCTTTTTAAAAATGTTAATTATTGGCATTGTTCTGATATTTAATTCAATGCATTATTTGCCATTTCTTTGTAATTATTTGTAAAATTTGCAAGCAGTGAAAATTTGCAACAAGTGAAAATTGTTTATATCCCTGTTGTTGTTGTTTTTCCCATATTTAGGCGTCAGAATATCACGGAGATGTAAAAACAAAAAGAGTACGGTATTTTCCTGGATACAAGTTGCTTTCTAAATAATATGAAACATGCTGCGACTTGTATAATGCAATTATATGTCAAGCATGCAAAACGTTCGTGCCGAATAAGATATGTGAGCCCGTATTTATTTGTATAGCGCATTTCCCACATGCCGGTAGTTTTAGTTTCACTTAAAAAATAGTTTAGGCTTGGTATTGTTTACTGTATGTTATTTATAATTAATAGCATTATAATTAATGTTAGTTTTATACTTCATTCCCATTCTGTTCTTAAATCTAAATTTGAAGGTTCTGTTTTTTTAAACAGTTCAAATGTAATTTCCAGGAAAATTCAGTAATTATTTACCTAGAATGCTTCAGCAACCACTTAGCATCATGCTAAAAAGGCATTAGCATTGTGGCAGAGTTAACTACCAGACACATTTTTTCAGAAAATGATCAAATCGTGTTGATAGGTGTTATAGAGAAAGAACAGGACATGGTGGATCTGAAATGAATGTAAAATATGTTAGAATTTTCGCTGACTGTGTTTAGCATTTGCGCTAACTGCTAATCTACCACTCTGAGGCATTTTTTTTAATACATATTCATTGACTGCACAGTTAGACACAGGATTTGTTCACTCATGTGGGCATAAGCGACACATTCCCCTTCAGGTTGCCCTTTTACCACAGCTAATTTGCAAAGCACTAGCTGCTAGCTAGGAGGTCTTTCTGCCCTTCTCTGGAAGTTGTCCTGGGTCTAATGGCCCCTCAGGAGACTGTCTCAGTCATATCTAGGTGTTATCTCAGCGCTGTTTTATTTCGGTGGCACCATGCCGCTCTTCACAGGACGAGGAGATATCTGTCCTCTCCTGCTGCCCTCGGGAGAAGCAGAGAGGCAGATTAACAAAGTGACTTAATGTTGCACATTACTCTCTGGAGATCCCTGCTCCTGGTTTCTTGGCACCGGGCCGCCCTCCCTCCTACTCAAGTAACACAGCGGCTCCTCCCACGCCTGTCTCTCTCCGTCTTTATCTTTCCGTCACATGGGTAAACACACTAGCATCTCTGACCTCTAAGCCATTTTGCCTCGGCATGTCCAGTTCCTGTGGGGCTTTTGCCGAGAGCTTGTTCACAATTTCAGAACATTTACCTGGCAGTTCCCTCTTTATTCTCGTGGGTTTGGTCTGATGTTGGCAGCAGGTTATTTTATATTTTTTATTTTATTTTATTTTATTTTATTTTATTTTATTTTATTTTATTTTATTTTATTTTACTAAATTTTATTTTAGGAAAAACATGATTAGCCAATATTATTTTTTAAAAACATTGTTTAATTATTGGCATTGTTTTGATATTGGAAGTAGATTGTTGCATTTATTATTTTATTTTATTTTATCTCAGAAAAAAGATTAGGCAGTATTAGATTTTTAACAAATATTGTTTCATTAATGGCATTGTTTTGATATTGGAAGTTGACTGTGGTATTTATTTTATTTTGAGAATAGATTATGTTATGACTTTTTTTTTTCCCCCCATCCGGAAAAAAATATTATTAGCCAATATTAGCTTTTAACAAATATTGTTTAATTATTTGCATTGTTTTGATATTGGAAATGGATTGTTGCTTTATTTAATTTAATTTAATTTTATATTACTATTTTATTTTATTTTATTTTCAGGAAAAATATTATTTGCCATTATTAGCTTTAAAAAATATATTGTTTAATTATTGGCATTGTTCTAATATTGGAAGTAGATAATTTTATTTTATTTTATTTTATTTTATTTTGTTTTATTTTACGAAAAAAACATTATTAGCCAATATTGTTTTTTTTTTAAAAAAACATTGTTTAATTATTGGCATTGTTTTCATATTGGAAGTAGATTGTTGCATTTATTATTTTATTTTCTTTTATTTTAAGAGTAGGTTATGTTATAGCTATTGTATTTTATTTAATTTTATTTATTTATTTATTTATTGCTTAGGGAAAAAAAAGTATTAGCCAATATTAGCTTTTAAAAAAATATTTCTGCAATGTTCTGATTTTTTAAAATAGAGTGTTTATTTTATTTTATTTTATTTTATTTTATTTTATTTTATTTTATTTTATTTTATTTTATTATTAAATCCAAAAATAATAATTATTTTTATTTATATTATAATTAATAAAATAATTGTATTATTTTATGTGATCAAATAATTTTGATTTATTTTATTTAAAAAAAGCATTGATTTTTATATTTTAGTTTGCATATGTGCTAAACAGTTACCATCTTGTAAGCTGCATATTTATAATATTTTATAGAACTTTTCTTGTGGTTTACAAATCTGATTATTGGCCATAACATAAAAATAATTTGGATACTTGATCATGACTGGTTCTGTGCTAAAAATTAGCTGCCAAACTGTATAAATAACTACCATCAGACAAGACGACAATGTACGCCACAGCATCTTCAAGATGTCCTCGAATAACTTCCGCTTGAACCTGAAATGAAACCTCTACACAAAACCATACTGATCAGTTAGCTGGAGATGAGTGAGCTGGACATCGTCGGCCGAGTGGCTAAAGGGAACTCTTTGAGCCCGGGTTTAATGGATTACACGTCCTGAACAGCTTAAAGTTATGTAAGGAGTTTGTCACTGGGTGACCGTCCATCACGCTCTAAGCTAAGTTGAATAAGGTAGATGTAGATCTTGAGTACATAAAATGGGATCCATAAAAGTCAGTGAGAAATAGTGTTTGAATGCAGATTTTCTGCATACCAAAAGACACTCAGCATTTGATCTCGACTGTCTTGAATTTACTGTAAGTTTCCATTTTTATTGGCGCGCTCTCTTATCCGAGCGGAGCTTGCCGAGGCTTTTATCGTTTGGTATGCTTTTCAAATTCAAATGAAAAGCTGTCACAACATTCCTGTAACTTCCTCTTCTGCTTTTTCCATCCCTCCTTCATAAATCCTTCACATCTCTCTGGCTTTCATCAGTCGACTTGAAGCGCAATCAAAAGGTCTCGTCTTGATGCATGCATTGGCAAGTTGTTGACCATGTCTAAGTGAAGAGAAGCACTTGCCCCCTAAGATCTCTGCTGCTGGCTTTCGGTTTCTGTACAGGCCGCATGTTTTCCCTCCCTCTCGTTGTGAGTGTGAACATTTCACCTCTGCTCCCCAAAGCACTCTGCTTTCACTTATTTGCATTGTGGGTTGCCCTTGAGTTTTATTTCCTCTTGTGCAGGTCGCTCTGGTCTTCAGCTGGGTGCTTTTTCTCTCTGAGGGCTGATGACGACCACAGCCATCTGTGTGAACCTGTAGGGTTAACGCAAACCCTCTGTCACTAATGAAAACCTATTTATTAAAAGTAATAATGCTTCCTAAAATATTACTATTGACTTAGACTTGATTGATCCCCAAGGAGAAATTAAGGAAATTAAAGTTGTAAAATATAACAAATACATTTCATTTATATTTAAGCATATGCATCACAAATAATATGCTTAAAACAATGTGATAACTTAAATTAATTCAATATATTCTCTGAAACACATTTTTTATTCCTCAAGTTTATTTGGTATATATTGGATAAATGTTATTAATATTTCAGTTAATACAAATATTTGTAAATATATTTTACATTTTATTATTTAAATATGGTAGCAATTTTTTAAAATAAGTACTATATATATATATATATATATATATATATATAAATGAAAAAAATGAACTTCATTTTCTAAAGTTCATATTTTTAAATATTATATATGGGTTAAATATAAATATATGGATATTATAAGTAGTATAAATATATATAAGTACTTGGTTTGATTAAAACTTGGTGCCATATCCATTTTAAAAAATGGATAAATAGATAGAAATTAAAAAGATATATATATTATATTTATATATATATTTATTTATTTATTTTAAACAAACACTATTTGGCAAAGTTAATCATTTTTGTTTAATTAAGGTTCGTTAATTAATATTTTAATTATATAAGTATTTGATTGGTTAACTTGCTGCTATATCCATTTTTAAATAATAAAATAAAAAAAAATTAAAATAATAAAATCAGTATTCTCTGAAATTTT
>JAHKKF010441325.1:0-14477 GCA_019740295.1 Labeo calbasu | reverse complement strand
AAGGATTTAATGGTGATTTCGTTGATCGCATTTATCTTAGAAAATTCATCTTTTGTGACAATTGTTACAACTCTTGCTTCATTCATGAAATAATGAAATTATATTGAATAAATGTAAACTTTGCCTTTAGCTATTAGTCATTATTTCAAGATGTCAAAATACATGGCATCACATTTTATGGGAAAAACTGAGTTCAATTTATGAATACACATTTTGTCAGTCAGATTGTCACCATATTTTGCAAATGGTCCAACCGATGGCTTTCACTTTGCAATGTGGGCAGCGTTCCCGATTTCTCTCAGGCAACAGCTTGCACTTTAATTCTCTCCGGTATGACCGAGTTCCTACTCAGAGCCCAAAAAGATTCGAGAGGGGCAGGAAGCTGTCACTGCCATCTTTAAACATTTTTTGCCTGGTTAAATGATGCAAAAATTGGCACGACTTATTCTTCCAGCATCTTGTCTGAATTGGGTCAACAGAAAATCTAGTTTTTATTTTGGTCCTCCAAATGCTATAAACCAATCTACTTAAAAAAAGAAGGCATATCCTCTGCTCACAGCTTCATGTATTCTAGAGTGATATTATGGATTTCTGTATGGATTGATGGACACACAGACAAAATATTTGCTGTTGTACAAAACAAATCGCACCACAGGCATGAAAAAATGTTGAAAATTTGAATGGATAGAGTATGTGTAGATGCAAATATAGATAGGATTATTATGTATATTGATCTAGTCTATATCTTGTTTTTAAATCTCATAATATATAAAATGAATAGCTGACTGAAATCATACACTGCCCATTCTTTCCTGGCTCTCAGTGCTTGGCATCATTTGATCTGCATGTTGGCAAAGATAAGAGAGAAGCTGAGTAATGCTAAAACTATCAGAGTAATCCAAAATACACCATCCTACACTGTCGGCCTGTATCACAGACTGCTTTTTTTTTTCCATGCTTGCTTCCAGTTAGCACTGTGTTTTCTTATGGTTGCATCTATCATCTGTTTTGCTTGTTTTTAATTTTGTTTGGTGGGGGAGAGAACAAAACATTTCTTAAAACAAAAATGTTTTGTGTTCAAAACAAATTTGACTAGTCACATTTTAACAGATCTTCAACCCTTTTTATATTTTATCACTAATATTTCCCTATTAATTATATCATTACATGGTTCACCAAAATACCTAATTTTTATTGGCGATCATGGTATTCAGTACATTTCTTAAAGGGATAGTTCACCCAAAAAATAAAAATTCTGTCATTAATTACTCACCCATATGTCATTCCACACCAGCAAGACCTTTGTTCATCTTCAGAACACAAATTAAGATATTTTTGATGAAATTTGAGAGCTTTCTGACCCTGCATAGACAGCAATGCAACTGCAGTGTTGGGCAAGTTACTCTGGACAAGTAATTAAATTACTTGTAATCAAGTTACTTTTCTGATTACTTTATTTCAAAAGTAACTAGTTACATTACTTTTTTCCTATACATCTATGAAATTGACCTAAAATTGTGAGTTTCATTTCGTCTAGCCACAACATCTCAGTATAAAGGCTCCAGATAAAATATGTGTTATTAAAGCAACAACATTCACAAACCACTGTTAATTTGAACTAAAAGCAAAGGCTGCTGCTTGTACGGTCTCCGCGTCTCGTGCTTTCTCGAGCTGTTTTACCGCTGACGTGCGGCCCTTTCAGGTGTTTTAAATTAGATGTGGAGTTTTTTTTTTTTTTTTTGTGGATTAACAATAATGTTCTTGCATTTTACGGAAATAAATTCAAAATAATAAACGTAGGGGAGCACGGGGCACAACCTAAAACTTTTTGAATTTCTCAGTTTGTATAAACCCACGTGGGGGTCAGAGTATATTTTTTTTATCCACATTAATTTCACACCATTTACCTCAAAAGAAAAGAAGTGAAATGTGACAACATGCCCCGTAGGTGGGGTACATTGTAACGTGTGAGAGGCTAGTTGTAACATAACCATATGATGGTCTTTATTAACCTGTTTCTTGTGGTTTCTCATTAAAATCCATAGAAGTAAATAGTGTAAATTGCATCGCTAATGTCATAGAATAGCATAGTTTAATATAGCGACTGGACTTTAAAACCGGTTAGTGCCATCTAGTAGATCCAGCGAACCATTAAAGGAGTAGTCCACTTCCAAAACAAAGATTCACATATGATGTACTCACCCCATTGTCATCCAAGATGTTCATGTCTTTCTTTCTTCAGCTGTAAAAAAAAAATATGTTTTTTGAGGAAAACATTTCAGCATTTTTCTTCATATAATGGACTAATATGGTGCCCCGATTTTGAACTTCCAAAATGTAGTTTAAATGCGGCTTCGAACAATCCCAATGCAGTTGTAAACGATCCTAGCCGAGGAAGAAGGGTCTTATGAACTATCCCTTTAATCTTCATCATAATCTTTTGGCAACCCTCTGTGACACCAGGTGACAAAAACCAGCACTACTTTCATGTCTCTCATATCACAACAGTCTCACTCTCAGTTTTGCATGTTGTATTTATGAATTGTTATTCTTAGCATAAGTTTTAAGATACAAATACAATTCTTGAATAATTTTAACTTGGATAAATATGTCATGTAGGCGTACATGTATTTAGTTATTTATTTGGTGAGACTGTAGAGCTTAATATTAAAATATATATATATATATATATATCTTACAAAGCTTCACGGAAAGTCCTACATTTGGTGCCCATAGTTCTCATCTTATATTAAAAAAGACATTCTGATCAATGTCATCTAAAGTGTGAAAACGTATCATCTTTTATTAATGCTGAAGCTGGTATCTCTGGATATGTGTCTAGCAGACATTTCAAAATCTACAGATCTAGGTGCTGACATTCTACTTCTCCTTTCAGTCATGCTCATTTTGTGCATTTTCTCTCTCGTCTTTAGCCACACACTGTCGAAGACCTCGCTTTCCCCTCTCTGCACCGGTCTATAACAATAAACAAACTGAATGTATTAGTCCTCATAATAAGAATAGCATTATTATGTAAGACTATCTCTTAATAGAAATGTGTCTGAGACAAGAATGCTCAGACGTTCAGAAATCTTTCTCACTGAAAAGATGTCTTCTGAATACATACTGTTGAATCTCTGAGTAAGAATTTTCAGCAGCTTCTCAGACCATTACAATTTGATGTTGTGTCATAAAGACTAAAGAACCCACATTTGAGAAAAGACAGTTAAGTATTGCAGGAGGATTGCATGCATTCTTATTCTGTCTTTTTCCTTGCACCTGCTTGATGGGAAAAAATGACCTCTAACCCAAAACAACTGTGCATGAAAATTTCAGCATTGCTTTGAAACAAATCCCTGATATTCCAAGACACTGCCTTTGTTACAGGCTTTAATGAGATGGTTGGTACCAGGATACATGGCATTTAGTCTCTGTTTTCGCTTGCTCCTGAATGTTGTTACACAGCTGCAGTGAAGCGCTAGGAAACAGAGGTTCACTGACAACATGTGGCAAACAGCGCAGCTCCAACCACATGCTCTTGAGCGCACACACCAGCAGAAGCTGCCCCGTCTCTCAGACTGCTGTCCCTGAGCCCGCTGGGTAGGAAGCGTAATTGGATTTGATGAGAAGGAGGAGAGAAAAGCGCGCCTATATGTGCACGCTTAGATTCTCTTAGTCATACCACCCACTGCCAGTAAGTTCACAGAGGCTGGCTTTATCGGATTGACAATTTGAAACTGCCTAGAAGAATTAAACTGATTAGAAATATTACTATTCTATGCAGTAAATGTTCAGGATAAATTGATAAATGACTGTTTTCTTTGTAACAATAAACACTGATTACAGTCAATCGGCTCCTCCAAATGAATGCGCCATGATTTTCTTTCCCGGTGATAAGATTCCTGTTAAAAAGGTTGCTTGAAATGCAATGTCTGCCAGCTTTTAAGGTAGGGGCAGATGTCACATTTTAGATTTCTTCAAAAATCATCAGTAAATGCTGATACATATTCAGCACATGCACATTTTTCTCTGCTTGGGAGTATCTAGTGCAATCATTTCTGTATTTTGAATTAACATGAAAGACAGATTCTCACACAGTCATACATAGAGGATTTTGTGAATGTGAGGTCACTGGCAACTGTTGACTAAAATGTGTGAGTTTATTTGATCACAGCATCAAGATGAAGATTGTTCAAATGGATTTAACTTATTTTAGATCAATATAATGGTCATCCCAGTTTAGCATAGGCTTTTGTTTAATCTCGCATTATTCTTGGGAGCTAAAAGAATATTGAAAAGATTAAAACTGTTCAGTAATTTGTAATAATCCAATTACATGGTTGCTTTGATGAATGACTGTATCTTATTTAAGATACAGTTGCTCATAATTAACTGTGGTCAATATTATGATCTTATCTTTTTTAATTATTATAACCGTATTAATGGTACAGTTTCTTTTGGCACATATAAGTGATTCTTTACCAAAAGATTTTGTAATTATGAAGAACAATGTAAAAATGTTACAACTGCCCCTGTTCTCCCCTGTTGTAACACATTAATGTTTGTTTCTTAAAGGAATAGTTCACCTGTCATTAATTACTCACCTTCATTTTGTTCCAAACCTGTAAGACCTTCGTTAATCTTTGAAATACAAATTAAGACATTTTGGATGAAATCTTAGAGCTTTCTGACCCTGTATAGACTGCAACGTTCAAGACCCAGAAAGGTAGTAAGGACATTGTTAAAATAGTGATGTGATGTGACATCAGTGGTTCAACTGTATTGCTATGAAGCTATGAGAATACTTTTTGTGTGCGAAGAAAACAAAAATAACGACTGCATCAGCAGTACCACACGCATGCATCATGGGTCTCTGCTGAACACGGCATGGAGACTGACACGGAAGAGAAGAAATTATTAAATAAAGTTGACCATAAAATTACGATTGTACCACTCTTGGATTTCATCAAAAAATATCTTAATTTGTGTTCCGAAGATGAACTAAGATCTTACGGGTTTGGAACAACATGAGGGTGAGTAATTATTACAGAATTTTCATTTTTGGGTAAGCTATCCCTTGAAAGTTTGTTGTGTTTCTTAAAGGGGTCATCGGATGCCCATTTTCCACAAGTTGATATGATTCTTTAGGATCTTAATGAAAAGTCTATAACATGCTTTGGTTAAAATTTCTCAATGGTAGTGTAAAAAACACCCTTTTTACCTTGCCAAAATTAGCTCTGCAAAAAGTCATCCTGTTCTGGTCGATGTTGCTTTAAATGTTAATGAGCTCTGCTCGCCCCGCCCCTCTCTTCTCTCTGTAGAGTGACGAGCCTATTTACTTTAGCTGCATTTAGCCACGTTTAGCCACTAAACTTGCTAACTAGCACGTTATTAGGAAAGATTCATAAAAAACCCCTTATACTCGCTTTTGTTGTAAGTGAAGCTGGATCACAAATGATTTGCGCAAACATAGATGGATGAAAGTAGATCGGGAGGCACATTCCCTTCACAAACAAATGTAACTGTCACAGTGAGGCTCTGTGACTAGAGACTCTTATTATGACATGAGACTGTGAACATACATGCATATGTTTTCCTATCTGTTTTGCGCAAATTGAACACCAGTTAACACAGATATGGTTGTCAATCATTATGTGTGATGTAATATTGTTCCTGTCCTTATGTCATTTCTTCCTCAGTTCGACATTTAATGATTGATAGACTTCACCATATTGGTTTATGTATTGTATTGTGTTAAGAACTAAAGCAAGACTGGTGATCAGGTTAAATGTTTATTGTTTTTATATAAAAATTTACATATCATACAAAGTCATACTTACATACTGGAACATTTTCCCATGCCAAACAGACAAAACCCAGTCATAGCAAATGCACAGTATTTTAAAGATCTCATTTCCGCTAATAGGTGGGATAGTTTATTGTGCTCATGTATGAAGGGGGAGGCTGGTGTTCTGTTTAATTTCTGGTCGAGCATTGTTAAGTATTAATAATTAATTGAGTCTGTTTTGTTCCAAATTTGTACATTTTTCATATTGTTTTTACAGTTTTTGTTGTTGTTGTTTGTTTTTGTTCCTGTTAAAGCACATTTATTTGACTTCCTGAAGTTTCTTTATTACCTTTGGGTTGCCAGATGATTTAGTCCGATAAGGAGGTCTTTTTAAGATGGCTTCTCAGATGTGGTGGGGACTCATAGAGTGAGTTGTGTGATGACTTTGGAGCGTGATTGCTGTCTTTTGGGTCAATCCGTTTGACATAGCCAAATGTTTGCTTAAAGAGTTTTTTTTTTTTCTTGTGTTTTTTTTTTTACTTTTATTGCAAATACCTTTGACACACCATTGGAAAACCTTCACTTTTGCACCTCTGGGAATAAACATTTTGAACTTTTGACTCTATTGTCACGTCACCTCATTTTTACGCCTCCAGCTGCCGGTACATTTGGAGCAGTGATGCATATGCTGTTCGAAACATCTTTGAGGCCTTTTTTTTCTGCAGTTGACACACCACTGGCTCCCTTACAGTAATCCACTGCATCTTCAGCGGCTCAGATGTCGGGAGTAAATGACGACTACTATGTTCATTATTACATCCAACAACAGAACACCTCAATCGCTTAGGAGCCATTTACGTCCCTGTTCTGGCATTGAAACAATGGTTATCAGACTGTTACTGCTCATTTAAGGCGGGTTTAAGGTAAGACGGCCGTGTCAATCAACTATCATGGGAGCGGCCTCTGTCAGTGTGTTGTCACACAGACAAGATGCTGAGATTGGCTTGATTTGAAAAAGAGGAAATTATTTTTACAGTTTAAATAAAAATCACTGGGTGGATTTTTATCATGATAGGGTAGTTGTGTACACACACTGTCAACACAAATTTATGTTCAAACAACATGTAAAAGTGAACTTTGCATCCGATGACCCCTTTAACATTTTCATATATTTTTATCCTTTTTGTTTGTTTGCTTTTCACAACACTCGACAGGTTTGTGAGGTTAAAGCTAGTTTTTATGCATATAGTGTCTTTTTTTCACAACAGTTTTAACCACTTTCTTCCCATTTTTCAAAATTCATTTATAAAAGGGTAAAATATCATGGTGATTTAATCCCAGCTGGCAGGTAAGTGAAGTCATCTCTATCTATAGCACACTAGCGGTGACGTATTCTCAGGGTCAGAGGTGAGCAGCGCTGTTGGAAGGTACAGGACCTTCCTTCTCAAGGGGTTCAATAAAGCGGCTTCAAGGAGATTCAAAGACTTTTCCTTACAAGATCGCTTTAACAATCTGCTTTCATAGCACCGCCTCCTCTCTGGTTACCTGCCCTACGATGGGCTTTTGGCATTTATTACTTTGGTCCAAAAAGAAATCCCTTGAAACAAGCTGTCAGTGGCACTCAGTCTGTCTTTCAAAATGATAGGCAGCAAGAAGAACCGACTAAATATAATATGAACAAGGGGTTATGGGCTTTCATCTGACTGAGGCTCAGTGTAATGCCAGAGTGCACAGAAAGCCCTCAACAAATTTTACAAAAGACCAAATACAGAAACAGATAACTGGATGAAATGTCAGACACAACAAAGTGAAAGATGAATGCCTCAAAAGACAGATACCAGAGCTTGGGGATATTTACTCATTCAATTAATCAATCAGTCAATCTATCTAAGCTCTTCATAAGAGCAATTTATATATAAAAGTAATTAGATTTCCCTTTTTTCTGTAATGCTAGAGCAATTTCTGCATGAATCAGCACAAAATTTTCTTTTTGTGAGCTTTTGAGGCCACAGCAAATAATAAAAGTATGTACAAGAATGTACTTGTTTATACTTCAAGTATGTGATTTGTTAATAAAGAAAATGTCTATTTGAAAATGTTTTTGGAGATGTGAGCTCCAGGGCGTCAGCTGCCATTCAGCACTCATGAACCCGCCGAGAGAAGCCTTACCTCGGTCAGATCTTCTGGAATTTGCCACAGGCTCTGAGGTGTCTATAGTGGTTAAATGTGAGATATAATTTGTTTTGGGCACAACTATGGCAGTCTTTGGTCTCATTAATCTATCATTTGTTCCAGAGAAAATAGTTTTGGCTGATGGCAAAATCTCATCACATTATGTTTTATGTAAATTTAATGCCGTATATCAGAGCGCTGTCTTCGTACTTTTGACTAAATTGCCTAGCAATTCAATTTTATTGATTTTAGCTACATTATTCCACCATTAGATGGCAACAACAGACTGTTTTCATTAGTGAGTCAGCAGACTTTTATACTGAAACAGACTGAACCAGGGCTGTAAATAAGGAAGATTTTTTTATGTTCAACAACACCTTGTAAGACGCAGCCAACAAATGCACTGAGCAGCGCTTTCATCGGAAATCACCCTTAACAGATGAAAGCACAGTAATGTTACGACAAAGATATCGCTTTCCTCAACAGACATTCAAACTAATGTTTTATTGTGAATATGAGATCGATCTGAAGAATGAATGCTGTATCAGATGCAGGTAATCACACTAATTTATCCCTCTCATAACACTCGACTACATAACACAGTGAGCTTTTAATACAGCAATACAATAAGCTTTCAGTGAAGTAACTCAATGTTCTCAATCTAAAGTGACATTTTCAAATTAGTAATGGAGGCTTGGGCTCAGCTGTCAAGCTGAGATTTGAATCCGTGGTGGAAGGGAGTAGTTTGCACAAAAAGAGGGTTTTTAAAGATACTCCGTTGTTCCTTATGTACTTACGCTTGTGCCGTCAAACTGTTGTATAAACAGTATCACACGAGTAGCCATGCTATATGACTGTATATTTAGTTTTAGTTAACGATAATAACCCTGACTGTATCTGAAGGTCTATAGAATCTCTTGCAGCTATTATGTTTGATCATATTGCTTTCAAATAGTTGTTGAGCTCTAGCATTCTGAAAGAAATGTATTTTTATAGTATATTCCTGAGATTCACTGATGCCCTCAATTTGTGTTGCGTCCAACAGTTCAGCCAAAAAAATCCAACAAAAGTATTAAAAAATAAGAATCTATAGAAGAGACCATACTTTTAAGAGAAGATCATTGTTTGATGATTAGACTCATTTTTCATGAGCTCTCTGCCTCACAGAGTAATGAAGCCATTATTGCCTGACCTTGTGGGCCCCAGTCAAGGGCGGCACATTGACAAGTACTCAGCCATGCCTACAGGCAGGCCTACTTTCACTATTCTGCTGTATACACACGTAATTAGATTTGCAGTTGTCAAAGCACATATCACGAAAGTACACCCTAACCCTCTGCCCCCATTTAAGTAGAACAACCAATGGCCTTGCGAGTGCCTGGCCTTTCATTTTAAAGAGTTAGATAAGGCTGGTGCCGGCATGCTCGTCCCTTATTGTTGGTCACTGCGGTAGCTCAGACTAGTGGGATGACCTTAGAAATCTTTATGAATAGCTTTTTTAGACACGAAACTAAAAACTAAAACTGCCCCGTCCACTTTGGCTAGACATAGGTCAAGCTGTTTTCAAAGACCATTAGCTTCAGAATTGCTGAATTGTATTAAATGTGATGTAGACTTAATGATGCAGTGTACAAATAATGTCAAAGGTACACTACAGTGGCTTTCTCATTTAGTTCTTTATTGGAAAATATTATCGGAAATGATTTACTGAGCCAGTATATAAAAGATATGTATCCTACATAATGTTTACAAGTACATTTTTGTATGTTTGGATATACCGAACACTTAATCATAAAACATATATTGACAACATCTAAACATAAGAGTTTAACAAAAAAGAAACAGCTTTATAAATGTAGTTTAATAACTACATTTGATTCTTTATTAATGTATATAATATATATAGTTGCATTAAATATAAAATTAATAATAAAATGTATGTCTGTCCTGTACGTGTACATTTTAGATGCATGATTTTTTTCTTTATAAATGCTTTTTTAAATGTAAAAATCTTATTAATACTCCATAGATAGATACACAGACATAAATTTTAATTTATGTATTATTGTATTATATTTAACTCTCTTTATTATATAGATTTTATTATTAAAAAACTATTATATTAAATATGTATAGATTATGTGTAGATTACATGTAAGAAGTTTTATTAATTTACTGAATTATTTTTCATAAAATATTGAATTTTGCTTTAAAAAGCTCAGTTATTTTCCATCAAGTCATACAGCCTTTGTTTTCGGTACCATTAAGAACATCTTAAGATTCCTAAGTGGATAAAAAAAGGGAGAAAAATAGAAGTCTTCGGTACAAATCAAAGTCATGGGTCTGCATGCTTGCTGGCCAGGTGTGTTGGGAATCGGTAAGCCTTTCATTTGCTGATGAACCTAGTGGCACTAGATCCATCAAACTAGAAGAAAAAAGAAAGAAAAAAAAACACTGTCTCATCCACTTTGATCACTGGGGGCCAGATGATAGATGACTGTGAGTGTGGTGAGAGTGGTAAGACCAAAGTAATATAATGGAGGGAAAAAGCCTCAAGCCTCATTCCACTCAATACTGGAAGCACAAGTTCTTCTGAACACTGAACATTTTGGTAAAAATGCATCAGCAGTATTTGCTAAACCATTCACTTGCTTTGTATTGTTTAACATTACATGTGTAGCTTGAGATTGTAACATTCTTTCCCTAATTTTTTCCTTCAAAAACACTGTTTAACAATGAGGTTTTGGGGCAGTGCTGCACTTGTCACCCACCCTATAGAGAATGAATGATGACCTTACTTACGGATCACAGCAATCATGGCACTGCTGTCTCCCAGCAGGGTGTGTCATGGTGGCAATGCTCCTCAAGGGCAAAAACCCAGAACAGCACACTGACACCATCACATCGTCCCAGTGGCCACATTAATTACCATCCATGTGATTCAAATGAGATGAGCGACCATGTGGCCTCCCTATACTCTGCCCTTACACAACCCAGCTCACCAACTCTCTCACTTCAAGCCTTTATCTATTATAGACTGTGATTAATGTTGTCATCGTCTCTGAACACCAACTTTATCAGCCTTGCTGCTATTAGACTGCTGCTAATATTTTCAAGGGTGCAATCAAATCCTTTTTGAAAATCCTTTTTAGTAAGCTACAGGACTAAATATGAACTGAAATATGTATTAATAATGTATTATTAATATGCGGGACATTGAAATTGCTTTTGGATGTGCGCTGGCTTTTTAC
The DNA here is from genome assembly GCA_019740295.1 of Labeo calbasu. Classification (NCBI taxonomy): domain Eukaryota; kingdom Metazoa; phylum Chordata; class Actinopteri; order Cypriniformes; family Cyprinidae; genus Labeo; species Labeo calbasu. The sequence continues at coordinate 3,266 of JAHKKF010441325.1, read as the reverse complement.
TTTCACTTTCAAGATTTGCGATCACACTTACTGTGTGTATACTAGGAGAGGCAGTACTTACCACACATTTTACAAGATTAGATGTTTGCCAATGATGCTCAGCATCTGCAAATCATTCGCCATCGTCCTATCAGTCATCTCCCCTTACTCTGTTTATGCGGTAAGTGAAATCTTATGTACTGTAATGTATAGAGCTGCCTCGTAATAGTCAACGAGAAGAGGCTTGGTCAACCAACATTTTGTAGGTCGCAGGAAAAAAAAAATTAACAGGAAGTGGTGAAGTCACGCAAGTCCATGACGGACAGATTGTTAATGGCTGGTCTATGTGGTACACATCTGGGCAGGACATCCAAACGCTCGCCTATCATTCTTCGACCTGGTTTATAATCTAAAATATGTAAGCAGTAGGAACTTTACATGGCTGCTCATTCTAATGTTACCTAGAAAAAATGTGCGCTATTCAAGTGTCTGTGCGGAGTGAGGAACTGAATGACAGATGGAGGCACCGGTGTGGTCACTTGCTCCGGCATTTTCGGTCATACGGATGAAAGTAATACATCTTTCGAAGACTCGTTTATTTGTGTGCACTCACAATAACAACGAAACGTTGCGCTTTTGTAAAATAATGAAAGCAAACACAACACGCTTTCTGCCCTTTTGGTCTCTGTGAAATTCATAAACGTGCACCTAATAGTCGATAGTAACAGGCTACCGCTAACAAACAGCTAACATTGCCACTTTAGTACCTCATGTTTACATAGAACATAGAATTCACACTTCAGACACACCAGTTGTGCCAGATTCATGATGACTGCATCCGAAAACATAGGCAGCTAACTTGTTGCCTCGCTGCCTTATCCTGCAATGACTTAGCAGGCAGCATTTATGCCCAAAAGCACCTAGCAAAACTGATTTCCAACATGCTTTTGAGGCAGCATACCGGTTTAATGACCTATTATAAAATAGAACAAGCTTTTATGATAACTAAGCAAATATTTAATTACTATAATACTGATTCCTCACTAGAAATAACATAAAGTGCAAAAAAAGTTGGTCAGAAATACACACAAACTGACCACCGAACGCAACTTTCAGATGCCATTTTTATGTTTTGCTCAATCGTCACGGTATGGAATGCACAAGATTAAGGGATATCAAAGGCAGCAAAGTATACATCTGTGTTGCCTTCAAAAATCACCCATTTTAATGCAAGTTCATATTTAGTTCTGTAGTCTACTAAACAGGATTTTCAATGGAAGCTTACTGTTGTAATTTAGTGGAGAATGGGTTTAATCTGTTTCTGAAAAGGGCTCTGAATAATTACGCATTCACAACTGATGTGGCATTACAAATTAAATGACAATTACGCTTAAACGTGTTATACATATAATTATGCAGCCTTCATTCTTGAAACATTCTTAAAGTCTCATCCCTTGTAGACCTGATTTGGATGAGTAGGCTGTTTTAATTTACATCATTAGCCATTCCACTTTAAATATACCAAGTATAGTGAGTAACTTTGGGGCTATCTTAAGGAAAAGTTGTTCAGCTAGACTGCGTTAGTGCCCTGAATCAGCATCAGCGCTTTTCAGAAACAGGCAGTGATGGAAATGGTGAAGCAATCTCACTGAAATAATTTTTTCCTCCCTTATTGGTCATTTAAGCCTAGTTAAAGATGATTCGAATTACATTTTAGCAGTGCGGAAACAATTTTACATCACGGTTGGGATAATGAACAAATCACTGTCAGTGTACTATGACTATCTTGAACCCTTGATGTAAGGAGAATGCCTAAGAATTCAGAATTAGATCTGGACTGTCTATAGCTATTGTAAAGTGCTATATTATTTCTCTGTTTCAGACATTTCTGCAGAATCATTTTAGCTTCCAAACAAAAAAGAAATCCAATATTTAAACAGACCCTGGAGGCAGGTTTTGCATGTCATAAGACTAAACTTAGAAGCCCATATAGTAATGTATTCTCTGTCTGGGCAAGGATGATGTTTTCTCACCACAGGCAGGCAGCTAATTCCACTTAAGCTCTATTAACCAGACATTTCTGCCGCAAACATCAATAATAACCACATGTGAAACTAGATCTGTTCAGCTTTCGTTGCTCCTGATGCACACCATATCAAAAAAAATAATAATTTTCATATGGTTATTGTGTGTATATATATATATATATATACAAACATACGTATATATACAATATATATACACACACAGTCTTGCAAAAGTATTCATACCCCTTCATTTTTTTCCACGTTTTATGTTGCAGCCTCATGATAAATTGCTTTACTTTTTTTCCCTCGTCCATTTACACTCCATACATCATAATGACAAAGCAAAAAACTGATTTGTTAGGTTATTTTTTTGCAAATTCCAAGTGTGTTTTCATGTGTCTTCACTGAGGAGAGGATTGAGTTTGGCCACACCGCCATAAAGACCGGATTGGTGGGGTGTTGCAGTGATGTTTGTCCTTCTGTAAGTTTCTTCCATCTGCAAATATGATCATGAAACTCAGCTAGAGTGACCATCAGCTTCTTGGTCACCAGTATAACCAAGCCTCTTCTCCATCAATTGCTTAGTTTGGCCACGAGGCAGCTCTAGGAAGAGTCCTAGATGTTCCAAGCATCTTCCATTACTACAGGCAATTATTTTGACCTCAGGGCTTGGTTTTTGCTCTCTTATGCATTTTCAGCTGTTAGACCTTTTCTAAGCGGTGAGTGCCTTTCCAAATCATACTCATTCATATGAATTTGCCACAGTTTAACTCCATTCGAAGTGTAGTAACATCTACAAGTGATATAAGTGCTCCTGAGCTAAATTTGAAGTGTCCCAGAAAAGGGTATGAATACTTATGCAATGGAATCATTTCAGTTTTTGTGGAAAAAAGTAATTTAAAGCAGTCTAACATAAGGCCGCAACATAAAACGTGAAAAGAATGAAGGGGTATGAATACTTTCGCAAGGTACTGTATATATAGGCCTATATATATAGAGAGAGAGAGAGAGAGAGATTTGTACAATTAATGTATTAAATAATTAATAGAATTTTGTATAACTTATTTTAATTTAAATAAAGGGTTAAGCTTTTTGAATTTAATTTTTCCCCAAATACTGTTATATTCAGGCATATTTGACAAGTAAAGATTTGACTTCTGACGTCAAAACAACTTATACAATCATTTGAAGCATTGAAATCCCCTGATAGGGGATGTGATCAAACAAAAAATATGTGAAGCAAAAGGTTGAAACAGTTGA
>JAHKKF010441266.1:0-22190 GCA_019740295.1 Labeo calbasu | reverse complement strand
CCCTAAATCACCCTCAGGCCATCCAAAATGTAGATGAGTTTATTTACTGCAACAGATCTGGAGAAATGTAGAATTGCTCATTTATGAATCCTCTGCAGTAAATGGGTGCCGTCAGAAGAGTCTAAACAGCTGGTAAAAACATCACAAGTAGTTCATATGAGTCCAGTCCATCAATTATTGTCTTGTGATGTAAAAAAGCTTTTTGTTTGTAAGAAACAAGTCCATCATTAAGAGATTTTTAACTCTGGTCTTGTCTGAATTAGGAGAAAAATATGCTAAGATCAAACACTGTTTACAAAGGAAATCAGCCCAAAACAGTTCTAAACAAATATGTTGGTGGAATTTGATGTGGACAACCGGCGATAGACTTTTTAATTGGAGCAAGGGTTATGGATTATGGACTGTTATTTTGTTTACTTTAGATTGCTTGTATTTATCAATTATTTGAACTCTCATTATGACAGCACCCATTCACTGCAGAGGATCAATTGGTGAGCGAATGATGTAAGGCTAAGTTTTTTCAAAATCTGTTCGAGTGAAGAAACAAACTCGTCTACATCTTGGACGGCCTGAAGGTGAGTAAATTTTCAGCAGATGTTGATTTTTGGGTGAACTATTCCTTTAAAGAACTTAAAAACTGATATAGCTGCAGCATATGCTTATAAGAAACAGAATGTTAAGGTACGCTGTGTTAAAGGTAATATAGTGGGGCCTTAATTCTCCTTTATTAGTGCAGTTTATTGCTGAACATCACCGGCGAAGTGAGACGTAGCCTGCTGCGTACACTTGCACCTCGCTGTATTATCCACATCAGTCAAACTGTCTCACACAATCCTAGATTCTCGTACTCTTTTAGGATGGAGGCAGCAATCAGGGAATCGGTGACAACAGAAGTAATCTGGTTAGCGTTTTTGGCATGGCGTGAATCCATCTTTTGAGCAAGAGTGTGCTCAGAATCCACCCAAGAGGGCAATTTGGGGCAGCTGCTGCCAGGGCCAGTGTGAAGCAATCATGGGGAGAGCAGTAAATAATGGGTTGTAAATGGAAGACATTTCCTATGAAGTGTCAGTCAGGCGACTGGAGGGGAGATCCCATGTGGATGCTGGTGTGCTCTCGCTGCCTCGCTTCTCCGAGCTGATTTGTCAATATTTAGGCAGGGAGAGGCAGCATTTACATAATGCTCCATCACACTGACACACTGTTCCTTTTGATCTGAGCCTTGATTCGTGTCATAGTTGACCGACCCGCCGTGCGGCTTAGCGCCGACTCGGATATGTGTTATAGTGCAGCGACATTTGGTGCTAGGAGAAACGGAGGCGAATGATAAGGTGGAATTTTCTCCCAGGGACTTATTTTTTCAATTAAGCAAAGCCGTGAAACCAGTCTCAGCCTCTTTGTTTACACAGAAGGGTAGAAAGGAGCATAACAGTTAAGGGAATAGTCAGGGTTCAGTCGAGTTGAGCTTAATTGAGAATATTTGTTTTATGATGTTAATTACAGCAAATATCTAAATCTTGTTTACACCAAGGACGATAACTTAAATGATAAGGTATTGTTTTAAAAATCATTATAAATCAAAAAGAATAGTAGCGTTCATGTAATATAATAATATACAGGACAGAGGAATGATATCAAAGGATTCATTTTTTTAAAACAATTTTTTTCCAGGTGAATATGAGTACATGAACACAAACATAATCTCGAGAACTGCTCTGAGAGTCAGTTCATGAGCATTTTACCATTTCCTTTGAGAAAAACTCGTCATATCATATACAAACAGAAACTTAAAGGTCTTCACAGCAGCAAAACTAATATTACTACTAAAATTACTACTAATAAAATTCTTAAAACAATTTTTTAGGGATTGTTTACCATTAAAAATCATTTACCAGAATTTATTTTCCAGAAAAATGTAAATGCATTACAAAAAGTAAATAAATTATTAACTATTTTTTTAGAAAATAAATTAATTAGAGATGTTTTTGATTTATTAAAATTTAAGTCATTAAAATAGAATCCAGAAAAAAAATGGAAAACAGAATTTGACAAAAATAAAACTGTATTTGAGGGGGAAAAAAGTGAAATGGATTTCATAGGGCCTTAAAAATGTTTTTTTTTTCTTTCAATAAATTGCTGTTAAATTGTGTAAGTTTCATGATTTTAATAAATTATTTTTTAATAAATTATTTTAATACATTTTTGCTTTTTGATTATTTTCTTTAACCATTAAAACAGAGAAAAATTAAAAGCGTAACAAAACAGAATCCAGAAACATTGAAACTGAAAAAACAAAATTTGGAGAAAAATGTGAAATATGGGGGGGAAAAAAAATACAAATTTTATACGGCCCCACTTATAATAAACAGATTGATATAATGTGTTGGTGTTATTGTTATAGTTATTGTTCTTGGTGTAAATGTGAATATCCCTGTGGAATCAATGTTAATGATTTTAGTATGGAAAAAAATCACATGCTGTCTTTTTTGTGTGAAGTTATGTCCAAATTTACAACTTTGTCGTAAACTGTAAATCTTTGGAATGACTGTAAAAACAATAATTTAAACAGTTTTGCAGCTTAAATACCAAAGTTTTAACAGAAGATTTAATGCAAGCTTTTATAAATGTATAAGCTTCAAATTGGCCCCGTTTTCGTTTTTGATGAATTTGAGAGACGAGTTTAAATTATTTGTTGTGGTAAATGAATCAAGCACAGATGTTTTTAACTGGCCTTAACTGAACCCAGAACATTGCTTTAAGGCACTGAGGTGAAAGTTAGCTTCTAGATTATCTTATCACTGGTCTAAAGAGGTGTCGTCTGGTTAATTTACCTCTTACCTTGCTGGTCATTAATCGTGCCTCTTCTTTATAGTGTGCAACTGATGGCTGCCATCTGTATAGCCAAGTAGGTCATTCTTTACGCGGCTGTTGTTCAACTGTGAGGTCTGCTTTGATTTGCAAAGACGGCGTGACTGCAAATCACCCTTGTTTGTTGGAAATCCATGATTCCTCCTTGAAAGATCTGATGCCCTGGACAATGCTGTCATGCTCCTTCCGAAGAGCTCTTGATGGGCCATTCAAATTCTGTGTACTCATTAAATTTAACAGTCTGACAACACACACTGACAGCACGCATAACAATCCAGCTCTTTCATTCTTCTCAAAAGATGTTTTCTGGGGTGTGTATGTGTGTGTAGCACAAATGCCAAAAGCGGGTAATTGGCTGCAGCAGTGCTTTCTGCATCTGTTGTTTTAAGATATTAGGCTGACACTCAGGGCAGCCTGGCAGAAATGAGACAGGCCTCCTTTCTTCCTCTCTGACACCGAGAGGCTCTGTGTGTCTTGAGCAGGCCTGATTTCCTTGTGTTTCTTGACAGTTTTCGAGAGAGTCATGCAAATGTGTTGTACATCATTTTTCTTGTAGCGTCTAAGAAGAGAGAAAAACAAGCAGTAAGATATGCTGAGGTTGTGCTGCAAACTGGGTAGCAACAGATACTTTTTTGTAGCCTAATCATTTCTGCAAATGTAATAGATATTTGATCACTGCACAGTCAGTGAGTGGAAATGTTATGTATCTTTATTACGTGGCTCTCTGGAATACTTAGGAGTTCCTGTTAAAGCCATAAAATTAAAATAGTTTGGAAGAACTACTAGGAAATGCAAAAACAACTTGATGAGAGAATTTAACAAAAAGGAAGAAAGTAATGTGTTAATTATTGATTCAATTTAGAGGTGGGCGATGTACCAGTAGACATGATTTGCCGGTAGAGATTTTGGACGGTTGCATGCTCTAGTGACTTTCCTGTAGCAAGTGGTCACGAAAACGTATCATTTGCACACGTTTTTAAGCATTGCGGTTAAAAAACAAGTGATTTTAAGCCGTTAAAATGCACACAGGACTGTTTCTGAGCTTCTTAAGTGAAAGCAAACAGCTGAGAGAGAAAACACATGTGTAATAGTATATTGGATACAGGCAGCTCTTAAAGTGACAGCAGTCTAATATTCCTGGTGTCTGTCATTCACGTTAATCAAACGACAATAGAGAGAAAATCTCTCTCTCTGCTCTTGACTAAATCATTTTTGCAACTGTAAAAAATTATTTTAGTATTATTATAATTATATTATAATTATATTATTTGAACATATTTAATTTACACAGTAAAGAATTTGCAGTGTTTTTATACATTTGATTATTTTATACAATATATAGCATTTTTTTTATTCTTCTGTAGTTTTTTTGTCATATTACTTGTATTTAGTTTCTTATTTTTATTTAATTGCTGACTGTTTACTTGTCTTCACTTTTCAGTGAGTTTTTTTTTTTGTATAAAAAATTAATTTTTAAATAATTTTTTGTGATATTGACACTGGTGACAAGATTTATTAAATTTCTATCATCTAAAAAATTTGATATCATAAATACCTTATTTAAAGCAGAAATATTGTGATATAAACTGTTACTACAAATAAAAATATTCATATCGTGATTTAAGGTTTTGGTCATGTCACCCACCCCTAATTCAAATTAAATAAATGTAGTTTTTACCTTTGTAATGGCATTTTTCTAACTTTATTAAAAGTAGGTCATCTTTTATGTCATTTTTTTTATTACGTTTTATGAGCTTTTTAAAATTTCTAATTAAAACATTAGAATAAGAATGAGAATAAGTTACCAATCAAATGAAATCAGTATTAACAAAATGTATTTGTACTACAGAGGTGGCACAAAAGAACACAAAAGTGGCTTGTAGGTGTATTTTCATGTTTAATGAGGCTCAGAGGTAGCATGAGTGCAATCAAATTCATAAATTAATGTTGGGATTAATGTTTTAACTATAACATTTTGAATACAGAAATATTTAATGATTTAAATAACTGAAAAGGTATTTTAAAAATGAAACTAAAACTGCCAGTAGGTGGTGGCAAGTCACTGATTTAATTTCTAAATTATTTATTAATTTGATTTGTTCAAAAGGCTGATTTACTTAGGAATGAAGCAAGTGACTGTCTTTCCGAATGGGAAATTGAATCATTGACTCACTAGGTTTGTTTAAAAATGCATGTTCATTTATAAACTAAACAATGTTGTGTTTGAATGGAGATGCGCAGAGGCTCAGTTGTGACTTGTTTCGACTTATTTTTGACGACAATATAGAGCAAAATCAGGCAATAGTGTTATAGTCGGACAATGTAAGTCACTTAATGTTAACTTCTTGTTTATTTAATTGAATCAAATCAATATCTCATTTACAAACTCACTCTTAGTTCATTGCGATCTCATAAAATCCCATTATGATCAATGAAGCTCTCTACACTGCACAATGAATCTCTTATTTAGACTCTCTCTACACATTGTTTATGAAAGGATTTGTGAGATATGTCTGCGATCCACTACTTATTGTTGCAAAAAAATGTAGAAATCTTTAAAGCTCCCCTCAACTCAAACATAAATATGCTGATGGGGTCATAGTTACACACAAGTCGCAGTGTAAACAATTGTACTTAGTTTTTTTTTGTGATAGTGGCCAGCTCTTCGTTATCCCATAAATGTATTGATGGATAACAGGCCAGTTCCTTTTGGTATTCACACAGTTATGAAAAGCTTACTGTTTAAATCAGCAGTTTATAATGGTATAAAAAGGGTCAAGAGTCGAAAGGAGTCAAGCAGTGACATTTGCTTTTGTAATACTGAGTGTGTTATACTGTGCCTGTATTTCGCCATGTAACTGTGACTAGACACCATCAGGGCTGCTGATGAAACTTCCTGCCAGTGAACAGCTTAACGTAACATGCTCAAGAATTACAGGACCCTTCTCCAGATTGCTCCAAGATGTCCTCCCAGATCAGACAGAAGTCTGCTATGGGAGTCATCCTGTGGAATTGGGGAAGCGGGTAGAGACATTCATGATTTTAAAGCAAAGCCAAAGCAGATGTTGGGAAATAAAAGTACCAAAGGCTTACTATAGGCTTCCATGACGTATCCCAAAAGCAGGAAGGGGTGCGGGGAGCTATTAACAAACTGGTGTTTTTGTTTTAATAGTGAACCACTTGGCTGCCTGTCTGCTGTCAGTAGAGCGAGTGGAAAATAAGATGGCATCTTGTAAGAGAACGGAGCCATATTGCTTCGTCCCTGCTGACTGAAGAGTCACACTGCTGATTAGGTAAAAGATTGGCTGCTGTAATGATGTGACATGGAGTGAACATCGCACACAAACACGCTCTCTCCATACCGGTGCTTTTATTGAATCGTTACTACAGCTGCCTTGAGTAGTGCCTGTAGTGTTGTCTTTTGCTAATGCTTGTTTTCAGCGTACGGTCATGGGAAGCGCATATACACGCACCCCCACATGGATGTAGACAGTCACTGTTTTCCTTGACACTCGGAGTCTGTTTCTAGTCTGGTTTGTCCATTTGTAAGTGCATTAGTGTGAGGAATGAGAGGCGGAGAGGAGAGGATGTATTAGCAAAGCCATACAATTTTCTGCGATGCATTAGCACGGGCCGGGGGAGGAGAGCCTAGGCTTCTGCACGGTGTTTGACATGTGTCTTTCAGTAAGATCCCATATAAACCTGCTGGCCCATTAACCAACGCTTTTAAATATTGAAACAGCTTGTTTAGCAAGGCAGAAGCGTCTGAATCTTCTTAACCCTTGCTAAACCCTAGCTGAAAGCAAACGTTGATTCTTTATTTTGGAAGAAATAAAATTGCATTTTAATGATTATTTTAGTTTGTGTTTATTGGTTTCAGATTTCTGAAAGGAGCCATATGTAAGCTAGTGGTTGAAATGGGTACTGCAGTCTAAATTCAAAATATTGATTCTCCCACCCAGCGAGTTTTCAGATTGAGGACATGCAACGGAAATGAGTGGAACTGACATTTGATTTATCCTCGTTTTAATATTTCTCTGGTTTTAGAGCTTTTACAGAGGCTTTTTAGGTCGGGTGGAATCTGCGATCTCTGACTTAGTTCATTTGCTGCCTTTTATGTCTACAATACGCTGTTTTGCGCTCTCTGGCAACCCTGGCTGTTGAAATGCTGTTGGTTAAACTGTCAGGGGGCGGAATCACACGGACCAAAACAAGCATTCTGACATGAAATGCACATTTTCAAAGTCAAAAAACTGGCTTCAGTGTTGTTTTTCAAAAAGCAAGTATGTGAACTAAGCATTTTTCCTAAATATCTATGTATCTGTGAATGTATTGCAGTGTTTTTATGATTTGGTACAGTCAAAAAATTACAAACAGCAGTTTTAAATGTGAAAAAAGAAATATTATTTCAACTGAAGATTATGGTTAAAAACAATCGGATGTTTTACAGCTACAACAAATTAAATTGAATGTTTAAAAATGTTTGTAAAAATGTATTTATTTATTTTTTTACAACTGATATAGCTAGTGTGTCATACTGTGATGGTTTTAAGTTCATAAACACAAATTTGCGCTGGAAGTTTAACAAATATAGTATATAATACATAACATATTTCGTATTTTTCAAGACTATCACAAATCATTCTAGCAGTTTCAACAAAGCCTTGTCTTTGTATATAATAATAATGATAATTGTTGACATATACTGCTCAAACATTTGGGGTGAATACGAATTTGTTTGAAAGAAATGTACACTTATTCAGCAAAATTGCTTTAAATTGGTCAAAAGTGACCAGTAAAGAAGACATTTATGTAATGTTACAAATGTTACACACATAATGTTACAAAGATTTCTATTTCAAATGCTGTTCTTTTGAACTTTGTTTATCAAAGAATCCTGGAAAAGAACTATCAAGGTTTCCAAACAAATATTAAGCATAATTGATTCTGAAACTGAATTTTACAATAAAATGCATTTCATAGGGCCTTAAAAAATTGTTAAACTTTTTTTGGTAGCAAATTCTGTGTTTTCCATTAATTTTCTGGGTTCCATTTGAATTATTTTATTACATTTTAAAATTCAAAAGCAAGCAATCTAAATAATTGATTATAATATATTTATATATTGTTTTATTATTTTCTTTCTTTTTTTTCAGAAATACTATGTGTATTTAGATTTTTCTGGTAAATAGTATTTAAAGCATAATGTTTTAAAAATAATTTTATAAATGGTAGTAGTAGTATCATTACATTAGGTAATATATTTGTACTCGTATATTGAGGCGGCAGAGGCCGAAAACAGTGCGAGTGTCACATGCGCTTCTGTATGCGTGTAGTTAATGGCACTGCGCATCTGTGCCATTCATTTACACAGAGACAGGCAGATTCATTTTTAAATAGTATTTTTGCAGATTAATATTCACCAACACAAGTCCATATGTGACCCTGCACCTCAAAACCAATCATAAGTAGCGCAAGTATATTTGTAGCAATAGCCAACAATACATTGTATGTGTCAAAATGATAAATTTTTTTTTCTTTTATGCCAGAAGTAAAGATCATGTTCCATAATGATATTTTTTACATTGTCTACCGTATATATTTTAAAAACCTAATTTTTGATTAGTAATATGCATTGCTAAGAACTTAATTTGGATAACTTTAAAGACGATTTTCTCAATATTTTGATTTTTTTTTTTTGGCACCCCAGATTTTCAAATGCCTGACAAACCATACATCAATAGAAAAGCTTATTTATTCAGCTTTCAGATGATTTATAAATCTCAGTTTAAGAAAATGTACCCTTATGACTGGTTTTCTGTTCCAGGGTCACATATTGCATTTTGATTTAATGACCTGCTTTTGATTTATTTATCCAAAATTTGGCAAATTCCACAACGTTTCGGGTTGTACAGTAAATTCCCCTTTTGCTGGATTCCGTAATTCCATCCGTGTTTTCCACTTCGCAGAAATCATAGAGCCCTACAAATCAGCATATTAGAATGATCACGTGACGCTGAAGACTGGAGTAATGGCTACTTAAAAATCAAGTTTTTTTTTATCATAGATATAAATTGTTTTATGCCTATGATTATATTAAATTGTAAAAAAATTGCGATAGTACTGTTTTTACTCATTTTTTTTTTAGCGGGCTCTGTGAGCATAAAAGACTTCAGCTGATTTGCGTCAGCTGAATGTACAACAAGCCCTCACACTGACCCCAGCCATCTTCCCATCCTTATTATCGAGCCCTGAAAATACTCTCTGCTTGAATTTCTTCCTGTACCTTTTGCAGCATATAGAGAGAGTTGGCGTTTAATAGTGGGTTCACCCTTTGTTTATATTTCCACCCAGACACCTCAAGGTAAAGATAATCAATATTCATCAGTTATGTATGTGGCTGACCTCCTCCTTACACTATTGAGTCAGGCTGTATACACAATCGACTGCTCCCATAGGCAGTAATGGATTAAAACGATATATGTGCAGCTGCATGTCCAGGTCACAGGAGTCCGGTGGAGATCATCACTGTAACATTATAGGCCCCAGTGTTTCTTCCTTTCTATTTGCTTTCATGCTTTTCTCAGCCTTCGATTAATCTTCAAATCAGGAGAGGCCGCCGTTAGACGCTGAGCATTGTTCATGACTCGGTCATAAAGCAGGTCGTACAGTCATTTATTCGGAGACACCAGTGCTGGATTTTTACTGCAGCGCCCGCACAAGGCAGAGTCCCGTTTGATGTTTTAATGGCGAATATGTGAGGATCTGAAGGTGTGAATTATGTGCTTGAGAAAGGGAGGGGGTGGTCTGCTGTCTTTGTGCTCTCTAATCAGTCCTGACTCATCAGAGAGCGCCGCTAAGACTCTCCTCTCCTCCGCCCTTCATTTGCCCTTGCACCACGACCACTTCCTCTTCACGGCACGACCGCTTACAGCATATTGGTGTCTGTTAGACAGCACTTCTTTTTTTTCCCCCTTTCTCTCAGATGCTCTTCTTCGCTCTGGTTTGCTGTAGAGTGGTGCATGACGATTGGTTCGCACCTGTAGTTTTCCTCCTTATTACACGCTGCTATTGTGGCAAAGACAAGCAGGGGAGAAAGGAACGGCGTAAACAATAAACCGCGGCAGCGCTATCTAATGGATCAATTTGTAATAAATCTGTTGCCTCGAGCTGTTGAGAGATTCAGCCCTGCAAAGGTGACTGCATTTTTCCGTCCTGAGCACGGCGGCTTGGATAAGGTTGACAGATATATCAATGCATTTAATGAACCCACTGGTTCGGGAATGCAGGAAAATGTAGTGAAGGCCGGTAATTCACTTATCAAAACAAGATTTTCTCTCTTTTATCATTGAAGCGTTACCCTGGAGCTCTCGCTGTCTCGTTCTGTGCCAGCCCGTATGTTCTTTTCTTCTCTCTTTGCATCATTTGCATTGAGGGGCTTTGATTGGACTGGGCAGATGAGGCTCTCTTGAAGTGGCAAATAAATACGCACGTTGCAAATGGATTGATTTTAAAATCATCCGCCGCTTTGTGCGCCCGTAATGATTTCAGACGTCGTTCTGTGTTTCCACAGTGAGCTAGCACTTCTCTTTTTATTATACTGAAAAGCTATAAAATTGATGGCGTCTACTCAAAATTTAGTGCTTGAGATAGTCGCCCTAATATTTCTTCATATAATGGAAGAGCGTAAGTGGCGACGTGGTTGTTTTGGGAGCGGTGACGGGCTAATTCAACACCCACATTTTTATTGGATGCTCCAGGGGTTTCACACGGCGCAAATGTGTCACAGGGCACCGCCTCATGAAAAAAACATTAAAGGGAGAAATTAGACGAGAAATGCTTTAAAGTCTTAAGTCAACAGAAGTATTGATTTTATTCAAATGGCAGTATTAGCCTCAGTAATAAGTGGAAACGAGTCAGAGGTTAGTTCAGCCAGCAGTCATACATCTTTAGGGTGTGCGAGAGCTTGTAGTGACATTTTTGCTAGTTAGAAAAAAAAAAAGGCTAGTGTATATGGGCCATTCGGCAGAATTGGTCCAAAGTAAGAGTTGGAAACAACTCTTGGTCTTTTTCCAAAAAAAGTGCATGTGTGCAAATAATAACCAAGGTACACATTTCTAGTAATTGTGCAGTTATTTCTCATATTGTGTTTTCAGAAAGTTTTGGAATATTTGTCCTCTCCCCAAATTTGTCACTACTGAAACACAGTAATTATAATTAAATTAGAAGGGTTATATTGACCTATTAAGATTTAGCTTACATCTAGGTTGTATATATATTTTATTGCTATTTTATTACATTTTTTCAGTTAATTCCTTAATTAAATTTTTAACAATATTTCAAGTGTAATTTATGAGATTTGTTGTATTTTGAATCCAGTTTTTCTTTGTAAAAGGTAAAAAGTTGATCATACTGATTTCAAAGTTAAGGATTCATTACAACTAAGATGTCATAACATCTTAGTTGATAATTCAGTATATTTTATTTTTGACAAAACATCCCATATTAAAGTACATTTTCGGTAATGATAGTAATGTTTTGGTAGTGACTAAAATTTAGTTTGTTTTCCCCAAATGTGAGGATTATGTGTTCCCTTTTGTCAATTCTATGGGACAACACTCAAAAAACAAAGATGTCACTGCCGAAACTCCACCAAATGTTTCGGTAGTGACAATTTTAGATACTTTTGAACCTTGTTCAAACATGCTAATCAGCACATGGTTAGCTAGCACAGTTCTAAACAGTTGTAAACATATAAATGTTATGGAATAACTACCAAAAACAGAATGCGTAATTGCAGAAAAAAGGTGTTTGTAGTGACGTTCCTTAAAGTTACACACAGATTTTTCAGACTTTTGAACACATTTACCTCAAAATGTTGAGATCTATCTGCTCACACCTTGTTGCTATATGAGAGCGTGACACTGGAATATTTCCTGATCATAAATGTATGGGTTTAGTTTTAGTTTTTTTTTTTTTGAACTTCGCTTTTTAAAAGAATCAAAAAGATACTTTTAAAAACAACAATCGAAAAAAATACAAAAATTATTTCAATAATATTTGAACATTTAAACACACCTCTCAATTGAAAGTAGCCAGTAAATATGAAACTTACTAATATTAAACTTACTAATATTTTAAATATTATTGTGGGTTACAATAGATAATAGAAGGATCTTAATACACGTCTAAGATTTGAATACTTTCATCCTTTTTAAAGTTGTAGGACAGCATTTTGCACCAATTCTGTAGAATGTTTCATATATCTCCCTACTGTAATACTGTTAGGTTTAAAGATTTATGAAACTAACATTGTCTGTGGATGAGGTAGGGAATTGATGCTGTAGGAAAAAGAGCTGGAGTTAATTTTGTGTGTATCAGTGACCATTTGGGACCTGTAGGAATGTAAAATATCCGTCAGGCCGACACACTCCTCATATCAGTTTTCCTTCTGTTAAGCTGTGGATTATTATTGCATGAACACCTTGATTGGCTTATGATTTCATCATTGTTATTTCTGCATTTTTGGCTTTACACGGATGTTTCTTCTCCTTGCAAATGTGGCAAGGTGAAGCAAAGCTATTAAGCAAAGTATTTTGTCTGCTTTGATTTCTAGGGCGTGTAATTTGAGCTTCCGCCAAATCGAACTGTTAAGCGAGTAATTCTCCGTTCAGACAGATGCACACTTTGCTCAAAGGTGTTACGTTCGCACATTACGCTGACAGTGTGCATTTTTAGCTTTATTTTTCACAACAAACTCTTAAGGGCCCTCTTATCATGTTTACGCACCTCCCTTTTGCTTATTGCAGTTATTACAGTATTCCTCTTTACTTGGAGAGCAGCTCTCCTCCTCCATTCATCCTCCAATTTGAAGAACGACGTGCGTGTTCCTGTGGGCTTTTTAAGCGCTCCCGTCACATGCTGTCATCAAGGGGAACGTCACGGTACAAACGGCTGCGGGTGAGCGCAGATGAGCGATGGCTCGTGCTCTCACTTGCACTTTCTTGTAATTATTGGAATTGATGTTTTTGCCGAGACGCTCCACATCTGTACGATCTGCAATAAAGGAGGAGGGAGCGCTGAAGCTGCTAGACTGATAATAAAAGGCAATCAACCTTCCACTTCCCGCCTCTCTCACGCAAAACGAAGCAGCAAAAATCCTAATTAACCGATCGGCCGAAAGCACCCGGCATGTTTTCAGCTGTTACTTCTTGTTCTCTAATGAAGACACAAACCTAGCACATTCTTTACCATCAACCTCCTAATTGTTTCCCATTTCTGATTATGCATATTTAAATAAGTGATCCTGGCCCTCAATGATGATTGGTCAGCAGTCCATCCATATGTGATATTGTAACCACTATGAAGCTACTGTGTAAGTAACTGCACAGAACTAGTAGAATAATATTCTGTTGCTTTTCACAATGCCAGAAACTACATATTTAGTGCAGAGCTCTTTTTGTAGGCCAAGGTTCCTTCAATTTGAGCATATTGTTACATAGTATAAAACTGAAGTTGCATTGTCAGCCTGGTCTACAAAAACACCTCTATAGTATCACTTATTTCATGATGATTTACATTTCAAAACTACTACAAATGCAAAAAGCATACTTATGTTAAAGCATGACATTACTGGATCGAAAAGAAAGATGCAGTGATGCAGAATGCCAGGGTGGTGTGATGTATTAACCACATAATTTCCAACCTGTTTACATTGTCAAATATCAAATGCATATCCAATTTATTTCCACTTATGACAGCA
This sequence comes from Labeo calbasu, assembly GCA_019740295.1. NCBI lineage: Eukaryota > Metazoa > Chordata > Actinopteri > Cypriniformes > Cyprinidae > Labeo > Labeo calbasu. The sequence goes on along the minus strand of JAHKKF010441266.1, from coordinate 8,563 downwards.
ACCCAAATCAGTACTGAGCATTAGATTCAGTGCGTTTTAAGTTTGTTTACAGCCCTGCGTCACGAAAGCACACAAAATGTGGGCAGGTTTTTGGTGAATGGACAAATCTTTCAGGCTTCATTAAAAAATGTACGTTTATTTTGAATATTTGTAACGCATATAACAAATTTTTGTTTTTAAGAGTGCTTGATTACACTGTAAAAAAACAATTTGTTGATTTAACTTAAAATAATTTATTACCCGGCTGCCTTAAAATTTTAAGTTCAGTCAACTCAAAGTTTAGTCAGCTTGAAATGTTAAGTTGTACTAAGTGACAACTTAGATATTTGAGTTCATTCAACTTCAAATTTTAAGGCAGCTCGGTAACAAGCCCAGCTTTTAAGTTTAACAAACCAAATTGTTTGTTTAGTCAACTCAAATATCTAAGTTTTCACTTAGTAAAACGTAACATTTCAAGTTGACTTAACATATTTGAGTTGACTGAACTTAAAATTTTAAGTCTGCAGGGTAACAGATTATTTTAAGTTGACTCAACAAATTGTTTTTTGTTTTTTTACAGTGTAGGGGTGGGCGATGAGACCAAAATCTTATGTCACGATTAATTTTATTTCACTGTAGCGATATATATCACGTTATAGTTATTTTTGTTTTAAATAAGGTCTTTATGAGATCAAATTTTTTAATACCATAGAAATTCCATCATTCTTGTCACCAGTGTCAGTATGACAAAAAACTTAGCCTAAATAGTACAAGCCTACAGTAGAACAATGCAACATATATTGTCGTATTGTCGGACCGATTTCGGAATCGGCTGATAATGGCTTTAAATGTAAACATTGGCCCGATATAAAAAATTATGTTGATGTCTTGCCGATAAGATAAATAACTCTCAAACCTAGTTAATGCTGCACATTGTGCTAGACAACACATTTGTTGACTTGTAGCACAACCTTTCAAACCTAACAGCTTAAATAGAGTACATATGATGCTTTTTCCCTCTGACTGTGTGTCTTTGAAGATGTGTTTGAGAAGGTTACAGTGATAGCGAAAGAGAGCCGCTCTGCCACCTGAAGGTGTCTCGGGGGTCCGTCGCAGTAAATCAGCGAGCTGAAGCCTGCCTCCCTGATGGTTATCAGTGCTTATGTAAAGTGCTCCGTTCCCCCGCTGTTCTAGAGAGGGAGGCAGGCGTGCGATTGATCTCGCCATTGATTTCCCACATCGCTGCCTATTTCTGATGACACTGGAGTTGTCTCTCCTTTTTGTCATCGCAAGTGTTCTTTGAATCCAACCTCGTCCGTTAGCAGAGGCGGAATCGTCTCGTAATTGAAGCAGCTTCGTAACCTTTTTTTTTCCCCCTTCTCAATGGCGAGATTAATTATTGTCTAGTCACAGGCAATCATTTCTCACTTCTAAAGCAAATTACACAGGGGTCGTACGTTTGCGCTTCGCCACTGAGTGGCATTTATTTCCGAGGGGCTGTTGTTCCTGGCTTTTGGAGAAGGGCTTTAGACCGTGTGTTTCCAGGCTGCCTCTTCTCCTGGTATTTACCTGTAATCCTGTTTTTATCTGCCTGTGGAGGAGGAGAGCCCAGCACCTCCCTGCTACCAGCATTGCTCTTTGTTTTGTGAAAGACTGAAGTAGCTCTAGGGGACAGACAGACTGGAGAGCAGAAGAGAGGGGCTCTGCCACTTACTTTCCCCTGAGAGCGTTCGCTACTGCCAACCCGGCGGCTGCTGCCGAGTCGCCCACTGTCACCTGACCTGGGTGTAACCCACAGAGAGACCACATGCTCCTCTGAGCAGAATGCTAATTAGCAGGGAATTAAATTTCTCTCAGTCTCATTCATCTACACCGAGCAGCAGGAGGCCTGTGTATTCTCCTGTACAATCAGTTTATTGCTTAAAAAAAGAAATCCTCTACGAAATGCTTTATAGTACTGCTAATCTGCCGTTGAGCTTAATGCCTGTTTTGGCTGTTTTGTGTGTTATATATCTTAGTCGAATGTGTTTAACACCCATGCAGGCAGGTCAATGACAAAAAAGGGTGTCCATGATAAAAAAAAAAAAAAGGGTTTGTTTTTTTTATGTTAGAAATTTTATATTAAAACAAATGCTACTGAAAAATCAGCTTTGCCATCACAGGAATAAATTAGGTTAATTTTAAAATAATATAATATTTCACATTATTAGTTTTGACTGTTTTTGTTCAAATAAATGCAGTCTTGCTGAGACATATATATCAAAAGTTTACACCCCCTTTTCAGAATTTGCAAAATGTTAATTATTTTACCAAAAAAAGACAGATCATACAAAATGCATGTTATTGTTTATTTAGTACTGACCTGAATAAGATATTTCACATGAAAGATGTTTACATGTAGTCCACAAGAGAAAATAATAGTTAAAAAAAAAGTTTACATCCCCTTGATTCTTAATACTGTGTTGTTACCTGAATAATCCACTGTGTTATTTTGTTTAGTGATAGTTGTTCATGAGTCCCTTGTTTGCCCGCTGTTCTTCATAAAAATCCTTCAGGCCCCCCAAAAAATTGGTTTTTCAGCTTTTTTGTGTATTTGAACCCTTTCCAACAGAGTCCATACCGACTATGATTTCGAGATCCATCTTTTCACACTGAAAACAACTGAGGAGCTCATATGCCACTATTACAGAAGGTTCAAATGTTCGCTGATGCTCCAGAAGGAAAAACCATGCATTAAGAGCCAGGGGTGAAAACTTTTTGAATTTGAAGATCAGGGTAAATTATTTTGTAATTTATTTGTAACTTATTTTGTCTTCTGGGAAACATGTAACTATCTTCTGTGGCCTCTAAAGGGCAGTACTACATGAAAAAATATGATATTAAGGTAAAATAAGAAAAATGTACACATCTCCGTTCTGTTCAAAAGTTTTCACCCCCGGCTCTTAATGCATTTTTCCCCCCTTCTGGAGTGTCAGTGAGCGTTTGAACCTTCTGTAATAGTTGCATATGAGTCCATCAGTTGTCTCATATGCAACTATGTTTTATTCATTTTCCCCTTTTTTTAACATATTGGTCAAATTATCTAGCATTTTTAAGGAGATTTGACCTTTCCTGCCTCCTCCCCCTTGTATTATTTCATCACTACAGTTATATCCCAATGCATGTATTGCATTTTCATGCATTTGTAAACAGATACAAATGCATTGCACAAAAAATACTTCTATGTTCTAAGCTGGCCACTGTGATGATATTAGATGCCCATCCGTTTAAAGGGTTTGTCCGTGCTCTCATCTCTCACCTCTGTGTCAACTGTCAGTACACAAAGCGGGCTTTCTGTCAGTAATTATCATGTACGAGCTCATTGCAAACATGAATTAATAAAAGGGAGGTGAGGCGCCGTTGCCTCGTTTGCCTCACGTAGAGACGAGCTTGTCTGAGGCAACCGGAGCAGCACGTTGTAATAAAAGCCAAATAATGCTCCTGACAGCAGCAGTTTAAATTTCACTCCTCACCCAGGCAGCTTTTTTTCACATTGCAGCCATCAGTCACTCCACAGTGTGCCCTAGAGTAAAAGAGAAAGAGAGGGAGAGAGATAGTTGTGGAACAGCATTATTCCTTCAGTGCCTCACCGAGGCTCAGTGTCGCAGTCTGCTCTGCTAATCAACGCCATGCGCTGTGAATTACAGAGTAAACAATACACAATGCTTCCTCTCACTCGCACATACAGTCTCTCTCTTTCTCTCTTCCTCCTCCCAAGAGCATTTTGTCTTGCCTCTGCAGCCGTGGAAACAACAACAAAAAAACAGGGGGGAAATAAATGGCAGTTTTCTTTCATTGTCTCTTCTAACCTACCTTCTTGAGCTTGTGCCAGAGGAGAGCTTGTCTGCCTTGTAAATGGCAGCGTGGTGATAAGAATGATGAAAGGGGGCAGTGAGTGTGACCTTTCCTTCGATAGAAGGATGGTCAGGAGTGAGAAATGGAGAGGAGGAGAGAGAAAGAATATGGAAATGTTTTGAAAAGCACACTTCCGTACTCCTCTTGCACTATATTGTGCAGAGTATGCATTTCTATCTGTCTGGCTGTACATCCACACACCTATGCATCCATCTATATATCAATAACTTGTGCAGTGAGTTTGGTAGGGGGTAATTGAGAGTGAATAGGGGAAGGTCACGTGAGAGGAAGCAATGCTTCCCTTGTGATGTGAATGGATATGACTAGTTATGTTCAGCTGTGATTGGTTCATGCGATAAATCCCGCCTCTTGTGTTTGTGTGTGTTCTGTGTTCGCAAATTAGTCTGAATGAACAATATAAAGGTGTTAATGGGAAGCAAGTAAACAACTCACATGTTTACACTGCCGGCAAATGTGGCCCAAATAGTTTTTTTTGTTTTGCTCATGTGTGATCTGTTTTTGTCATGACAGTGTGAACAGCACAAACAACATGGAATCTGATCTTTTCAAATCTGATTTGTGCCACTTCCGTATGTGGTACTAAATCCGATACAGGTCAGATGTTTTGCAATGCGACCGCAGTCTAAACAGTCATATTGGAGTTCATGACGTTATGACGTTTGACGTCATATTAGATCAAAATTCGCCATGATTCTGTGCTCATGGGAGTCACTTCACAGATTTGAAATATCCAAAGTTATCAAGACAGTTGCGAAAGGTAGTCAGTGAAAGTACAGTCTTGTGTCAGAACTCATAAGTGTGACAATGATAAATCTGGGTCATTCCATGAAATCGGTGCCTTTTCCACTTGGAAAAATTGAAAAGTAAAATAAGTTTAATCAATATTTTTTAAATATCCATGAAATGAAAACACCTTAAAATGACAATTTCACCTTAAGAATGCCATCTCAGCCTGTATAATTTATTATTTTATAACTATTTTTCTACCTCATTTTTTGGTATTTTTGTCAACCCTGTTACCGACACAAGCGTTACTAGATACTGTTGTTTAATTAGAAATCATATGCCACTGAATGATATGGGCATTAGATCAATAATAGACTGAGGGTGACCTTTTAAAATGTTTGAATTTTAAACAGACAATCTTTAAAAACAGGGTCAAATTTAATCAATGTCATCCCTGTTACCCACATGTCAAACCTGTTACTCTAAAAAGTAACAGGTTTAACGATTGCAAACAAATTTGCTAATTGCTAGCTAATAGTCAAGTTCACAAAAGTATTGTACACTTTGAAAGGATTTTACTTGTAGATACTGATTATATTAAATGTAAGAAATTGTTTAAATTTCCATTTTAAAAATGGTAACAGGATTGACATTGCATGATGGCCCCCCCTCAGTCAAGCCTCATAAATCATCAAAAATATAACATTATAGACGAGTGAGAGAAACATGCTTATGTTTAAAGTGTTGGAATCCCGGTTGAGAGATGATGTAACCTCCTAGAAGTGATTTCACTTGACTGTACATTGTTTTACAAGGGTTTTTTGATGAGGGTAACAGGGCTGACATGAAATCAGGGGACACCAGTAAAATAATTTATATTTTGTAGAAAAAATGCATACTTACTGTGCCAAATACATTGCTGAGCAATTAGATTATATTTGGAACAATATGCAAATGTCATTTTTATATTGTTTTGCCTTCATTTTGCAAGTTCTGCTGAAAAAGCAAAATCATAGTGAGGGACTGGCCAAAAACCTTACCCTTACCAGCATAAATGCTGTTTAAATGATTTAAAATATTGAATTTACTTTTTCTGATATATTGATGAAAGCATACATAGTTATGTTTTTAAATTGCACATTTGTTGTTATATTAAATCTATGTTTGATTATTTCTTAGGGATGCAAAAGGCACAGATTTCATTGAATGACTCGTATACAAACAATATCATAAAAAATTTCAAAACTCTTCCATCACATCCTTCTTTATTTTTCATATTGCCTACACATAATTTCGCTGTCTTCTGCAGCAGGTCACACTATAAATAAACGCATAATTGCTTACTTTACCTTGTCCGTGTTTACTGCGCAAGTGTTGCCAAGTCCACAGTTTTCCTGCAGAATTGGGCTACTTTTTCACTGTTGCCACGGGTTGTTTTTCAACTCCGTGGGTTGAAGCGACCCCACTAACGCGATATTTACCCCTCGGAATGTGATTGGGCTAGGTTTGGACTAGTTTTGAGAAGCAATTAGGTGGATTTTGCTTTAAAACCTGGCAACCCTGTTCGTATTGTTTTTTTGAGCATGCGAGTCAGTTCAGAACCATGACCTGTTCACACTAGAAATCTGATATTGGCCACATTTAAAACAACAATGTGAACAGCTATACAAAGAAAATCTGATCTTAGTAAAAATCTGAATTGAGCACCAAGGCTTACAGTGTGAACGTAGCCTTTATAGCCACTTTGTTACACCAAAAGACTTAAAATGACATGAAAACATGATCCATGGGAATATTTAGTGAGTAATCAGCCTGGTGAAATTTAAAGTAAATCTGTACCAGTATTTTCCGAGCTTGATTCCAAAATATTTAATTCAAAAATAATTAAAAGGTAACTATTTTAAAGAGTAGCTGAACATAAGTTCACAAATAAAATTAATGTTAAATTAAATTGTTAATGCCTTGAGTTATTATTTTGGAATAAATGTGAAATGCTTAAAAACACTAACTTGATGAGATTTATTGTTAATGTAAAAAAATAAAATAAAAATTATTTTCTTTAGTTCTTTATTTAGTGTGATGTTTATTAACCCAGGAAAATGTGAATGGCCATGAATTTACCTTTGGTGTAATTCTTACAATTTTATTTTATTATTTTTTTATTTTTTTAATCTTCATATCATTAAACGGCTTATTTGCCAGTTTGGCAATGGTAGATTTAGGGGCCGTTTACAATTAATCACTAAATCACTCCGTTTAATTGCAACCCTAAAAAAACATTTTTAATTCCAAATGAAGAACGTCACTTGATAAATTAAACAGGCAGAGGGATGAAGTCATGTGACAACAATGTAGCTTTTGTTTGAAATGCTTGTGGAAAAAATGTCTACAGTTTCTTACTATTTTTAGGAAACAGTGGCCAGTTTATTGTATACGTTACGTAGTATTCAGTAAGTACATAAGATTCCAAACATAGTGTTTTAGCGAAAAGAGGGAAAAGGTTGTTGCGTTTGGAAACGAAGGGCGTGGATTTAATTGTATCGGACTCTTGAAATGAGAAACAATAACAGGGTAACAGTTGGCCTGTGAGATTATAATCTCAGTCTGCAGAGAAATGAGAGCGACGGAGGGGGCGAGCCGTGAGAGCAGGGTGTTTTATATTCTCTCCCAGGCTGTGATGGTGATGCTCGCGGTGCTGGCTGTTTTGTGTTGGTGTGAGGCGAGCTCTGCAGCACCACCTGATTTGACTTGGTAATGCGGCATTGATGAGTCTGGGGGGAAATCGGCCAGAGGAGCGCAAATGCGCTGCAAAACTGCAATGTTAAATATGCTGTCAGTTCTCTCTCAGCTGCTGATAAAAAGAGAGAATGGAGTGAGAGGAAGAAGAGGAGAGGGCAAGGAGAGCGATATAGCTGTCAAGTGCACATGCCCGCTGCCGCCCGACTCTCCTGACGGACGTGAATACGCCGACTAAAAGGTGTTGATTGGCACCGGTGTCAGCGCTAAACTAGTAATGTGTTTCTGAGATGCTACACCTCTCCTTGAGAAATGATTAGGCCGCGTCAGAGAAAGGAAACACTTTCGCTGTTTAAAACATCGCGGTGAGAGAATATTGAATGTGTTCGGCAGGGATGAAAGCTGAGAGTGGAAATAAGGCCAAGCTATTAATTCCTCTGATGGTTTTTAAGAGCACAGTTTTATTGGTGCTGTGGCCTTTCTTTGCACTCAATCTCACACGCACGGTAGTTTCCTGAGGACGCTGGGCGGCAAGGCTGTTGGCCTTGACTGAAGGTAATTAACTTAAAGATTAGGTATAGTCAATTCCCAACGCTTAGTTTATGGGTCATTGACAAATAAGAGTGTCCACCATAAAAAAAAAAGGGGAAAATCTTTTAAAAATCTTGTTAAAAACATGCGCCAAGTTTTTTTGGAAATGTACTCCTAGTATTCACTTTGGTTTTTGGCAAAAAAAGAGAAATTAATACTTTTATTCAACAAGGACACATTAAATCAAAAGCGACAGTCAAGACATTTACAATGTTACAGAAGATTTCAGTTTTAAAAACAAAAAGGCATTTTCAACATTTTATGATAATAATAAGAACTGTTTTTGTTTGCACCAAACTAGCATATTAGAATGATTTCTGAACATTCATCTTAAAGGGATAGTTCACCCAAATATAAACATTCTGTCATTAATTACTCATCCTCGTGTCGTTCCAAACCCGCAAGACCTTCGTTCATCTTCGGAACACAACTTAAGATATTTTCTGATGTCACATGGACTAATTTAACTAGAGATGCACTGATCGACTGGCCATGATTGGCCCAGACAGGTGACTAGCCGGTAGGGCTGCACGATTATGACAATAAGCATAACTGTCGATTATTCCCTTGAAATTGTAATTGCGGTTATTAATCACAATTATCCCAATTTACATTG
>JAHKKF010441090.1:0-28289 GCA_019740295.1 Labeo calbasu | reverse complement strand
AAATAAAAAATAAATACAAATAAAAATATACAAATGATCTAAAAATAATTACACCGTATCAAGACATGGTAACAAAAAAAAAAAAAAAATACACATAAAATACAATAAATACGCATAAAATAGAATAGAATACAATAACATAAAAAATACAAATATTAAAAATAAAAAAAATATGCAAATAAGAATGTATAAATGATCTAAAAAAAATAAATCCATAATAAAATAAAATACAATAAATACACATAAAAATAGAATAGAATACAATAACATAAAAAAATACAAACATTAAAAATAAAAAAAATGCAAATAAAAAATATAAATTATCTTAAAATAATAAATCTATAATAATAAAAAATAATAATAATAAAATAAAATAACATAAAATAAAATAAAGTACAAAACTGAAACCAAACCACCATCCTAATCCTAACCATATAGTAAGTACATGTAGTTAATTAATATATCTCAGTACCTAAATGTATAATTACACTGCATCAAAGACACGGTAATAAAAAAATAAAATAAAAAAAAATAAAAACATTAAAATGAAAAATAAATACAAATAAAACATCTAATAAAATATCTAAAAATAATTACACTATCAAAGAATACATAGTAACAAAATAAAATAAAATTGAATACAAACACATAAAAATAATAAAAATACAAACATTAAAAAATATATATAAATAAAAATATATAAATGATCTAAAAATAATTACACTGTATCAAAGACAAGGTAACTAAATAAAAGTAATAAAATAAAATAAATACACTCAATAAAAAATAAATACGCAAATATGTATATGTATAAACCACATAATGTAAAATTCGAACCACTGCATCTCTGTTGTATTTCTCTATGATTGCTCTTGTTTACATGCTGGTGTTAATCAGCTCTATTGATATATTTGATAAAAGGCTGAGGGTTTGGATTATAAGAGGGCCGGCAGGACAACCTGCATCAGTACCATAAGTCTCTAGTTTATGAGAGGTCTTAGACGTGACACTTACGACTTGTTATATCACCATGAGGAATATTCCCTGGCCTACTTTTCAGTGCCAGCGACACTGCAAGGATGAACAAGGGCATATTTACAAATACACAAACATACAGCTGTCCTATATATGTCAAGAAAGCATAGAGAAAAAATAGTGTGAGCTGTACACACTAATATTGCTGTAACTTACAGACACTCACAGAGCATTTTGAGTTTTATGAGTAGCAATTGTGTAAGTCACACACACACACACACATTGTCAGTAGCAGGGGACAGGGACATTAATTGGACTGGGCCTGGCGGGTCCTCAGGCTGGTGTCCAGGGTCTCGGTCCGTCTTAGCACTGATCCGTAATGAGCCAATTATCCGACTCTGGCCCGGCCCGGCCCCCTTTATAAACCATTGTTTACTCCAATTAATTATTAACACACCTGCACTTCTGGTGTGAATCAAATCAGAATAGACTCCAGGTTAAGGGGTCCCTGAGGTGGGACCCTTATTAAAATGTTGTGCTCTGTTTTTCTTGTCAGGGGAAACTCGTTCTTCAGGAGATAAAGAGGCCAGATGTTTCTCCTTCTCTCTCGCTTTCACTCGGTCCACAGACAATCTGCAGGATGGAGTGTGTGCGGTGACTTACACACACAATAACAGAGTTTTCTGCCTGATTGAGACTAATACTGAACAAATCTTTCAGACTGAATCATGAATTAATCGTTTTACTGACTCACTATAGCCAAGAGGCTCAATCTTCTTCTAATTTGCTACCGTATGTGTGCACTTCAAAAAAATGAGAATCTTGTTTTTTCAGTAGAAATATCTAAACATTCTTAAATCAAGATAAATTTACTCAAGGAGCAAAGTGACATAAGATATTTTGTTTTCTGAAAAGTGTATTAAAATTAAGCGAGTTTTTGCTTAAAACGAGTAAAGAAATCTGCCAGTGGTGAAAGAGAAATAACTTGTTTCCTGGTTGAATTAGGTTTATTTTTTCTTACCCCACAGATATGTTTTTTAGTTTTAGGCATTAACTCACTACTACTACTTTTTTTTTTTTAGCTTCCCAACTAACAGGAAACATTCTCACAACTTTTTTTTACATTTTAAAAAGTTGTATACATTTAAGACAAAACATTTAAGTAATGTTTATGGAACATTCTTAGAACTTTATTAATATTTGATTAATATTATCATATAAAAATGATGAAACAAAGAGATTTTTCTATAGTTTTGGTTTTTTAAATACATTTCAGCATGGCCTTTTATCATCAACAATAAGGCATGTTGATGCAGTCACAGTTATTTTTGCTAAATTGTGCGAGTTCGCACGAGTGAGGTCGTACAAATTGATACGAATAAGCCACCTCGTAAAATACACACAAATTGCCATGAGATCGGGTTGCCATTTCCCCAATGAAGAGCGATCGCATTCATTTTGTTGCCAGATTGCAAAAATTAAGCAAACAATGGGAAGAAAAATGACCTATCCTTATAAATAGAGAAGCTCTAATTTGGGGATTTAAACTCTTGATATCTGGCAACCAAACACATAGAAGCTCCTGTAAAGTAAATAAAGAGATTTTTCTACAGTTTAACAATTTCAAATGAATAGTCACAGTTATTTATGCTAAAATAAGTACGAATTGCCATGAGATCAGGTTGCTGCTTTTGTAATGAAGTGTGAGTGTGTGCATATAGTTGCCAGGTAGCCAAAAATTAAGTAAGCAGAAAATGTATCCTTTTTAACAGAGAAGCTCTGATTTGGGGATTTAAACTCTTGATATCTGGCAACCGCACACATATTTTTTTTTGCTGAAAAGAAAAAAAAAAGAGAATTTTGTATAGTTTTTTTTTTTAAAATACATTTTCGTCTCGTTTTTTTTTTATCGTCAAAGATATTTGTTGATATGGTCAGTTATTTTTGCTAAATTGTATGAATTAGCCACATCGTAAAATATGCACGAATTGTTATGAGATCAGGTTGACGTTTCCGCGGTGAAAAACAAACATGTGCGTATGGTTGCCAGACTGCAAATATTAAGCAAAATACCAAGCTCTGATTTGGGGATTTGATATCTGGCAACCGCAGACATGTAAGCTTGCGTAGTAGAGGCATGTACAGCAGTCCGCAATAATATTTCGTCGATTTTTTTCCAAGAAATAAAAACTATTTTTTTATAGTTTTTATTTTTTTAAATACATTTTAGTCTCATCTTTTATCGTCAAAAATATTACATGTTGACATAGTCACAGTTATTGTTTATTGACCTTATTGTCATCTTGTCATCGTCTCATTTTATTCATAGGTAAAAGGCTCATTAATGTGTGTGAAAGCTTGCCAGATTGCAAAAAAATTAAGCATGACATTGTGGAGCAAATGCATCCTTTTAACAGAGAAGTTCTGATTTGGGGATTTGAACTCCTGATATCTGGCAACCGCACACTTATTTTTTTTGCTGAAAAAAAAGGGAATTTTATATAGTTTTTGTTTTTTAAATACATTTTCATCTCGTTTTTTATCGTCAAAGATATTGTTTGTTGATATAGTCAGTTATTTTTGCTAAATCATATGAATTAGCCACATTGTAAAATATGCACGAATTGCCATGAGATCGGGTTGCGAACGTGTGCGTATGGTTGCCAGACTGCAAATATTAAGCAAAATACCAGACAGAAAATGTACCTCTCAAGCTCTGATTTGGGTATTTGATATCTGGCAACCGCAGACATGTAAGCTTGCGTACTAGAGGCATGTACAGCAGTCCGCAATAATATTTCCAAGAAATAAAAACTATTTTTTTTAAGTTTTTATTTTTTTAAATACATTTTAGTCGTCAACAATATTGTCAACAATATTACATGTCGACATAGTCACAGTTATCGCTTATTGACCTTATTGTCATCTTGTCATTGTCTCATTTTAATCATAGGTAAAAAAAAAACGTATTAATGTGTGTGAAAGCTTGCCAGATTGCAAAAAATTAAGCAAGACATTAGACAGAATGTATCCTTTTAACAAAGAAGTTCTGATTTGGGGATTTGAACTCTTGATATCTGGCAACCGCACACATGAAAGTTCGCGCAGTAGATGCATGTACAGCAGTCTGAAATAATATTTACCCTCTTTTTTTCAATGACATTGCATGTTGAAATAGTCACAGTTATCATTTACTGACCTTATTGTTTTCTCGCCATTCAATCGTTTTAGTCGTGAGAAAAAGGCTTGTTAACGTCTTTTTTGACAAGCTTTTTTCACTTCAAAAAAGCATGTCTTAACCCATTTTGCGCTGTGCTGATAAACCCATTTTGTTTATCTTACGTTAATTTGTGCAGAATGCATCTTTACTTAAGAATGTTTATATATCTGTACAGGAAAACAAAACAGACACAGTAAAGTGTTTGTGTATATATGTGTCTGCATGTGAGCCCGACAGAAAGTAGAGGTGATGACGGCGTAAACACAGGCGTTGTGCAAGCTAAGTTTTCATTCGGAGGAAAAGCGCTTGTGTTCAGAGAGCTGCAAACGCATTTCTGTCTTAGATAACGTCTCTTCCTGCTGGAAATCTACTTTTCTTCTCTGTTTTCACACTCTCTGTTTACCCTGCCTGCCTTTCGCTCCATAAACACACGTCTTCCTCTCTCCTTTATCTGTCTCTCTCTTTCTCTTTCTCTCTACCTCAGGCTCTTGTTCTTTAATGGCAAATTGAGACTCTGAGTCTGTGGTAATTACTCTCACAACAGAGAAAAGGTGCAAAAGAGACAGAAAGAGAGAGACCGAGAGAGAGAGAGAGAGAGAGAGAGAGAGAGAGAGAGCTGCTGTGGAATGCTGATATGACACACAATGTCACCTTGCCCCTCTCAAGCGATACACTGAGCCAGCAAGACGGAGAACGAGCGGGAGAGATGGGAATGATGAGGAGAAAGTGGAAGGTAATGGGTTCTGAGAGTGCGGAGGGGCCGTGTGTGTGTTCAGATGTTTGTGTGCACGCGCGTGTGTTTGCGTTCTTGATGGGAGTGTTTGCGGAAATGTGTGTCACACTGGCTCCCGTTTAAAGAATATGAACCTCCTGCTGAATTAGACAGATGAGGGAGAGGAAACCGAAGGGATTATTATATATGAAAACATTAAAAATAAAAATGCATTAAAATTGACTAAATTCATTTAAATAAAAATAAATATTAAAATTTATTATATTTATTATTATATTTATTTATTTTTATTATATATATACATCTTTTTATGTCAATGTAATAATAAACAATGTAAAAAACTTTTGAGTAACTTTTGATTATGTAAATATAATTGTGTAATATTAAAAAATAAAATAAAATTTCATATATTTTAATATAATTTTGTATATATTTATATTATTTGAAAAAATATATACACATAAAAATATTTATATTATTATTATTATAAATGATTAAGATAATTTTGTTGTATAGTATGTCAATGTAACAAAAACAGTGTTAAGCATACAGTATATATATATAAATAAATATATAAAATATATAAATATTATTTGAAAAAAATGTATACACATTAAAATTACTATTATTATTTTAAATGATTATTTTGATAAGATAAATTAATTATTTTGTTTTATAGAAAGTCAAAGTAACAAAAAGTGTTCAACGTTTGTTGCATGTATGAAATCTATCCAAATAAAACTTATACTTATTTTAAATAATAGATTTATCTAGATGTTAATTATTTTATTTGATATATGCAACAAAAATATTTTTAAAACAACATATATTAAAAACAAATTTAAATAACATAATTTTGCAAATAATAACACATATATTAATGATATTACAATTATTATTAAAAAATAAACCAGCTACCTGTTTTATTGAGTAAGCGTAATGCTAATTAATCTCTCTGTGATTCACTGAGTTAATAAATCATTAGAACAATTTGAGCTGTTTTAAAAACCATGGGAGTAATTTATTTATGAATCATATTACATTTGTCACACTGTACGTTTGATGTTATGTGCAATACCAAAATGCGTTTTGTCTTTATTATGTTGACTTGACAAAGACAAAAATCGTTTCCAACTCCTAATATTGTAAAGAACTTTAAGTGCATTAGGCCTGCAAACCTCAAGGCTTTTTCATTTTTCAGACATAGCTTTGTCAAGCTAACGCTGAACGTTTTCTAGCTGTCTTTTTATTATTTCATGGAGCCGAATCTTTCTGTCTCATCACACTCAATTTTGTTCACAACTTTGCTAAAATATCATTTCTTTTCGCTGTGGTGCTGTAGATTTGGTTCAGGAAACATTGAGTCTGCCAGCTGCTGATTTGAATCTGGTTTTGTGATAATGCCAAACACTTGGGTTTAATCCTCAAAACCTGCTCCCAGATCAGCGCCGTCTAGCACTTCTGCTTTGATTTCCATCTCACCTTCTTCCCTTCTGTTCTCAAGGTCACAGCGTAGCATATAAGTCAATATAAAACGCATTCACAAGCCATTTTACTTCCATAATGTGACATATTGCAGAGAGAAACAGAATATTCAACAAGAAGAAAACATATAGCAGGACTTGTTATACACTGGGACTGAATAAACTGTGACAAGCGGCAATTTCATAAAATAATGGGGCCATATCATGGCAACAAAACAACACCTACTTGAAAATATAACAAACATAGTAAACAAACATTATGTAGGCTTTGCAAAAACAAAAAGTGCGCCCGGGGTAGTGAAATTCACATACAAATCAGTATTTGTCAAAAATTTCTGTCAGGGCTACTATTGAAATAGCAGGACTCATTTAAGAATTGGACGTTTAGGGTAGTGATAATCTGTAGTTAAAAATACAGTCACAAAACAGTTTAGATGCAGTAAGTAAATCAATCAATCAATAAATAAAGTATAAAAAAGTGTGTGTATAAAAAAGTGTTTAAGATGGAAGCTTGTTTCAGTCTCAAAGTTAAAAAAAAAGTAAAAAAAAACAACAAAACAAAACAAAAAAAAAACAGTAATTGTGACTGTCTAAAAAAAAAAATAAACAAATGAATAAAAGCTCCTAGTATGGAAGCCTGTTTCTGATGCAAAGTTAAATAAATAAATAAATTAATAAATAAATAAATAAATAAATGTTTGATATGGAAGCCTGTTTCTTCTTCAGAGTAAAAAAAAAGTCATTGTGACTGTCTAAAGAAATAAATAAAAACTCTTAGTATGGAAGCCTGTTTCTAACGCAAAGTCAAATAAATAAATAAATAAATAAATTAATTAATTAATTAAATTGAGTTTAATAATTGTGACTGTCTAATAAATAAATAAATAAATAAATAAATAAATAAATAAATAAATAAATAAATAAATAAATAAAAGCTCTTAGTATGGAAGCCTGTTTCTGATACTAAGTAAGTAAGTAAGTAAGTAAGTAAGTAAGTAAATAAATAAATAAATAAATAAATAAAAGCTCTTAGTATAAATAAATAAAAGTTTGTTATGGAAATCTGTTTCTTTATCAGAGTAAAAAAAAGTAATTGTGACTGTCAAAATAAATGAATAAATAAATAAATAAAAGCTCTTATTATGGAAACCTGTTTCTGATGCATAAATAAATAAGTAAATAAATAAATAAATAAACAACAGCTCTTAGTATGGAAGCCTGTTTCTTCTTAAAGATAAAAAAGTAATTTTGACTGTCAAAATAAATAAATAAACAAATAAATAAGTAAATAAATAAACAAATAAATACAAATGCTCTTAGCATGGAAGCCTGTTTCTAATGAAAAGTTAAATAAATAAATAAATAAATAAATAGATAAACAATAGCTCTTAGTATGGAAATCTGTGTCTGATGCATGGTAAAATAAATAAATAAATGTTTGATATGGAAGTCTGTTTCTTCTTCAGAGATAAAAAAAAGTAATTTTGACTATCAAAATAAATAAATAAATAAACAAATAAATAAATATAAATGCTCTTAGCATGGAAGCCTGTTTCTAATGAAAAGTTAAATAAATAAATAAATAGATAAACAATAGCTCTTAGTATGGAAACATGTGTCTGATGCATAGTAAAATAAATAAATAAATATATGTTTGATATGGAAGCCTGTTTCTTCTTCAGAGATTAAAAAAAAAGTAATTTTGACTGTCAAAATTAATAAATAAATAAGTAAATAAATAAACAAATAAATATAAATGCTCTTAGCATGGAAACCTGTTTCTGATGAAAAGTTAAATAAATAAATAAATAAATAAACAAACAATAGCTCTTAGTATGGAAACTTGGGTCTGATGCATAGTAAAATAATAAATCAACAAATATTATATTACTTGTTACCATTTTATTTTATTTCTTGTTTTTAAACTTCACAATTATCTGTTATTTTGTACTCTGAAGCAGGCTTCTATAGTTTAGTGTGGACTAATTACAGTGGGCTTCCCTAATGCAAAAACTACTAAACACTACAATGAAGCACATAAAACTAATGTCCTGTGTTACTGTGGGCGATTCCAGACCTCTGTCACATGACCGAAAGATGAAATGCATGACCTGAGGAGTGTGTGTGTGTGTGTGTGTGTGTGTATTAGTGACCCAGTCAGGGTGTTTTATCTGTTGCCCTGGGTGATCTGTGACACATATGAGATGCTTTCAATTTTCTGCTTTGTGCCCCTCTGTTTTATGAGCCACTCTACAGGAACAGAAAACCCTCACACACACACACTGGTGAAGTCATGATCAGTTCCCAAACACACAGCTGATCATAAAGACTGTGTGTGTGTGTGTGATCAGGTCTTCATCCTTTCGTTTATTTCCTCACATAAATGTCAAGAGGGGAGTAACAGGGCACAGCTGTTTTTCTATCTTTCCTATCGTTCAACAACTGAGATTTATCTTCTTTTTCTCTTGTGTGTGTGTGTGTGTGTGTGTGTGTGCGTGTGTTGTTTGACGAGGCTGGATGTTGAGATCAGGTCTTCATAATCCCCGTGTTTATCTCCTCACATAAATGTCAGGAAAAGAGCAAGAGTGTTGTCGCTGCTCTTGATGTGACGAGGTTGTGTAAACGATACACTACATATAAAACAGCATCTGGGGCTCGAGGAGCTCTCGTCTAATTGCCTGTTTTTCTTTTTGACCTACAAGCCACTCGGTCTGTCCTTGAACCACTATAACATGCAATATCTTAACCACCCAGAGAGAAATTATTATTTCTCAGAGGTTGCCCGTTTACGCCTCTGGGAATTCTGTTGTGTTTTATCATGTACAACTCTGTGACATTTTACCTAAAAATCCTTAGGAGAAGTAAAAACAAACAAACTAGATAGTTTGACATAAAATAAAGTACAGGAGAAAAAAAGGATGCCACTTATTTATTTTACTTAATAAATAATATAAATAATACTTACTTAATAAATTCATTCATTATTGATAAATATAGTATATTATTTATTTTGTAAATATATAGTGTTATATTTATTTTAAAATAAATATAGTTATATTTAAATATATAGTTTGTATATTTATTATTTTGAAACTATATTTTAATTCTCATTTTAGCCCTCTCTCTATATATACATTTTATAATAATTTGTCATATTTTATAATATAGGCTACCTAGAGAAAATATGAAGAAAAACAAAATAAATAATGCTCCTAGATCATTAGAAAACCATTTATAATTGTAAACCATTTATTTATTTATTTTGACAGTCACATTTTTTAACTCTGAAGAAGAAACAGGCTTCCATATTAAACATTTGTTTACTTGTTTATTTATTTATTTTACTATGCGTCAGAAACAGACTTCCATACCAAGAGCTTTTATTTATTTATTTATTTATTTATTTATTTTCACAGTCACAATTACCTTTTTTTGTTTGTTTGTTTGTTTGTTTTTTAACTGAAGAAGACAGGTTTCCATATTAAACGATTATTTATTTATTTATTTATTTTTGCATAAGATACATGCTTCCATACAAAGAGCTATTATTTATTTATTTATTTTGACAGTCAGAATTACCTTTGTTTGTTTGTTTGTTTTTTAACCGAAGAAGACAGGCTTCCATATTAAACAATTATTTATTTATTTATCTTTACATAAGAAACATGCTTCCATACCAAGAGCTATTATTTATTTATTTATTTTGACAGTCACAATTACTTAGTTTAAACTCTGAAGAAGAAACAGGCTTCCATATGAAACATTAATTAATTAATTTAACTTTGCATCAGAAACTTCGATACCAAGAGCTATTATTTATTTATTTATTTTGACAGTCACTATTTATTTATTTATTTATTTTTTTACTGAAGAAGACAGGCTTCCATATTAACCATTATTATGAAAAAGGGATATGGTTTAAAACTATATATATAAGAGGTCCGCTGTGTGCCGTTTACACCGCCACCATCATTGTAAGATATCCTCGACCGAAGAGGCATAAATCCAGCCGCGCTGACAGACAGAAAAAGGGAATGAAAGAAAGACGGTGAGTGAAAGAGGTAGATATATAAAAAGTGAAGGAAATAAAAGAGAATTAGAGAGCCATAAATCCTGCAGATGAAATAATAACTTGTGCACAAAAAGCCTAACTGCTCTCGGAGGAGCGCAAGAATGAGGCCCGTGAGTGAACGCCGTACCTCCAACTGTCCCTTCATTCCCATTCATCCGTCCGCCCCTCCGCGGGGCTAAAAGAGATCTGTGGTATAAAAGCGGGGGCAGATCTCCAGGTGTTGGCTGACTTTGGGTGGTTTATTAGCCCCCGAGGCGGCAGCGGGCCTGTCTTCGGAGAGATAAGCCTCCTATCCTTTTCATTGCGCCTCTCAGGGGCGTCTTCCACCACCACGTCCCGGCCCTGCTGAACCTAAACCCGGGCTCTTCGCGCAGGTCTGTCATTATCTAACTTAATGGCCCCCTTATCGGTGCTTGATTAATCATGCCTGAAAGCGGACCGGCTCTGGAGGTCTACGGGAGAGCAATGGAAGGGGCGGAGCCCGACGGCCCACGGGCAGGTGCTGAGAGCCGAGCGAAGATAAATGCGCTTGAGAGGGAAGGCCAGAGTGGTCAGTGGGATACGGAGGCGCGATTGATGTTTGGACTGGGGAAGCACGAAGGGTTTAATGATGCTTGGAAGGGTCCGGGCTCCAGAGAACACTGGCAGCGGCGCACGCGCTTGGCAAGCTCTGGGGCATAAACAGCACTAGCGCGCTGGTCACTAAATCTAAGCAAGCGGCTGCATCGGTGGGCCAAGTAACACCTGTTTGGAGCCGCTCGCATCATTTGCTGTCCGAGCTGCATGTAAATTCTAGAGGCTGGAGTCAAACGGCCCTCTTTGTGATTCTGCGTCCAACAGGAAGCATCTGTGGAGAGCAGAGGTGTCGTCACCTCTCGGCCGTTCCCTCGAAACCACGTTTACAAAACCGTCACGTTGACAGCCTCCATCTCTCATCCAGAAACCTAGGCATTGCACCTCTAACCTAAAAATAGTAAGGTTCAAAGTAATGCTTTCAGAGTCAAACTAAACTCCTGCTGGCATCTAGTCCAGACTTTTGATCATGAGTTTAAAGTCTAATTCACATGGCAGCTTATTTTAGCAAAGAACTGCACAATTTGACAGGAGAAGTGAGGGGTTTTCAAATGTTTTGATGCCACTGACGCCCAAATATGATGATGTCATAGCAACCCATATTATATGTATATAAACAGTTGAGGTCAAAAGTTTACATACACCTTTGCAGAATCTGCAAAATGTTAATTATCTTACCAAAATAAGAGGGATCATACAAAATGCATGTTATTATTTATTTAGTACTGACCTAATAATAAAAGATATTAGGTCATATAGCCCGCAAGAGAAAATAACAGTTGAATTAATAAAAATGACCCTGTTCAAAAGTTGATATACACTTGATTCTGAATGATCCACTGCCCTTGTTTGTCCTGAACAGTTAAACTGTCTGCTGTTCTTCAAAAAAAATCCTTCAGGTCCCACAAATTCTTTGGTTTTTCGGCATTTTTGTGTAGTTGAACTCTTTCCATCATGACTGTATGATATTAAGATCCATATTTTCACACTGAGGACAACTGAGGGACTCATATGCAACTATTACAGAAGGTTCAAACGCTCACTGGTGCTCCAGAAGGAAAAAACGATGCCGGGGGTGAAAACTTTTGAAAAGAATGAATGCATGTACATTTTTTTTATTTTGCCTAAATATCATATTTTTTTCCATTTAGTACTGCCCATTTAGAAGCTACAGAAGATACTTACATGTTTCCCAGAAGACAAAATAAATTTAATTTACCCTAAACTTTAAATTCCAAAAGTTTTGCATTGTGTTTCCTTCTGAAGAGCGAGTATTCTTTTGGTAAAATAATTAGCATTTTGCAGATTCTGCAAAGGGGTATGTAAAATTTTGACCTCAACTGTAATTTGTTTTGGCTTCACTACAGTATCAATATAAAAAATATCATTGTTACAAAAAAATAATTTTACAATTCAAATAAATGCTGTTCTTTTTAATTTTCTATTCAATATTGAGCAGCAAAACTGTTTTAACACTAATAATACAAAAAAAAAGTTTCTTGAGCTGCAAATTATCTTATTAGAATGATTTCTAAAGGATCATATGACACTGAAGTTATAATGGAGTTATAATGCTAAAAATAAATTACACTTTAAAATATATTCCAATAGAAAACAGCAGTTTTTAAATTGTAATAATATTTCACAATATTACTGTTTTTACAGTATTTTTGATTAAATAAATGCAGCCTTGGTGAGCATTAGAGACTTCTTTCAAAAATCTTACCAACCTCAAACTTTTGAATTAATTTACCATATTTTTAACTTTTAACTTACGTTACCTTATGCAATTATGTTTAAGCGTGACGGATACTACTAAGAACCCAGATACTACTACTTCCTCAGAAGTTTTATTATCCTGGCACTTTGCAAACACAAGTTTGTTTTTAAGCAAACTAATAAAAAACCTGTGCATCTGCTAGTCCTAAAAATATCATGGAAAGTCTGCCAGTAAAAGCGAAACCACTACTTTAAACCAGCTCTTGTCATTTTCGTGTGTTGTATGCATCAGACGAGTCTGTGGGTGTGACACTACTATGTCTCTCTCTCTTGCTGTCGCTTTCATACATAATTTTGTATGGATTGCATGGCTGAGCATATCCTTGAGGCCTGTCCTTTCTTTCAGACACATGCTGTTCTGCAAAAAAACTGTGATCTTCTTTA
Source organism: Labeo calbasu (assembly GCA_019740295.1). Classification (NCBI taxonomy): domain Eukaryota; kingdom Metazoa; phylum Chordata; class Actinopteri; order Cypriniformes; family Cyprinidae; genus Labeo; species Labeo calbasu. The sequence goes on along the minus strand of JAHKKF010441090.1, from coordinate 15,069 downwards.
ACAGATTCACCAGATGCTTCGAATCGAAGCAAAAAATGCTCATTCTCGGTAACGGTTGCCTTTTATTGTTCTGCGTCCAGAAACGCCGTCTGCATCAATTCCCGACGTCTCCTTTTCAAAGGAAGTGTATCTAGAGGAGGGTGACTGACACGCTGTGTTTGGCTGCATGTGAGTGTGTGTGTGTAGGTTATGAACAAGGTGATGTTTTTGCTTTCTGCGACCTCTTCTAATTAGAGTGATTATGCGCTTTACTGGGCCGACGCAAGCTGCCTGCCTGCTAGAGGTCAGGAGAAGAGATATTTACTTAGAAAAATGGCAGTGCTATAAACAGACTCGGGCTCCGTATTTACCGTTTAACCTCTATAAACCTCAGCACTCACTGACACAGACTCTCAAGATATGATCAGTGCGTTTGAACACATGTAGCCTATGTGTATGTGTGTGTGTTAGCTGGAAGAAACTATTTCGAGAGGCTATAATTTTTATTTTGATGACTCACATGCTTCATCCAGAATTTGAACTTTTTCCTCCAGGGTGGTGATGTAGACTTTGGTTCATTTAAATTGATGTGAATGAAAAATGAGGTTGTAGGGATAGATGTTACACTGCGAAAAGGAACTCGGGAACACATGAGTTGTGAAAATGTGATGTAACCTACCCAGGAAACTTTCTCACAACTTTCACCAACAATTTTCAAAAGTTATAGAAATGTTAGGGCAAAATGTTCTTAAAGTAATGTTTCTGGAACGTTTTTATAACCTTATTAATATTTAATATTAAACATAAATATAAACATTCTCGGAACATCCTTATGATGTCATAAACGTTATTGTAGCCTTTAAATAACATTCTAATCAAAATAATAAAACTTTTCAACATTAAAAAATTTTCCTTTTTTCTAACTTAAATTTGTTGCCTGGACATATTCAGAAATGTGTGATTTCGTAAGTAATCAATTGAATGAAAATCACTGTTTGAATGAGATGGAAAAAGTAATAGAGGTTGAAAGTACTGCAGTATGGTTTAAGTGATAATATAATTTTATAAAGCACCAACGCTTTCCAGAAAAACTAACATAGTGCTTCAGAGAGGCTAAATATATTCTCTTTCACTCTGTGCCCCTCTCTTCCTCACACACACACTCACACATTCTGTCACAAATAATTAGTGGTGTTTGTTAAGACTAGCATCTATATTAGTACTGCTCATATTTGGGTGAAGTGATCTGAACAAACCTCAAACCCTGAGTATTAAACTTATAAAACCCTAGCACCCTTCTGAATCATCTGAATCAGTGAGTTGTTTACTGGATACTCACTCTGACCGAATCATTTGAATCAGTGAGTTAGTAACTGGATACTTGCCCTGACCAGATTATTTGAATCAGTAAGTTGTGGATTGGCGACTCGCTCTGACCGAATCATTTGAATCAGTGAGTTGTTAAACGGATACACGAATCAGTGAGCTGTTGATTGGAGACTTATTCTGACCAAATCATTTGAATCAGTGAGCTGTTAAATGGATACTCGAATCAGTGAGTGGTTGACTGGATACTCACTCTGATGGAATCATTTTGAATCATTTGAATCATTGAATCATAACTGAAAACTTGCTCTGACTGGATTATTTGAATCCAGCTGTTGACTGGATACTCACTCTGATCGAATCAACTGAATCAGTGAGTTGCTGACAATAGACTCGCTCTGGACAGATCATTTGAATAATTGAGTTGTTAACTGGATATTTGCTCTGACTGGATAATTTGAATCAGTGTGTTGTTAACTGTAGACTCTCTGACCGAATCATTTGAATTAGTGAGTTGTTGACTGGAGACTCACTCTGATCAGGTCTGATCAGGTAACTAAATGTTCGCTCTGATTGGATCATTTGAATCAGTGAGTTGTTAATGGAAGACTTGCTCTGACCGAATCATTTGAATCAGTCGCTGACTGGAGACTCAGTCTGACCAGATCATTTTAATCAGTGAGTTGTTAAATGAATTCTCAAATCAGTGTGTAGTTGACCGGAGACTCTGACCGAATCATTTCAATCAGTAAGTTGTTGCCTGGAGACTCACCTGACCTGTTTATTTGAATCAGTGAGTTGTTGTCTGGAGACTCACTCAGACCTGTTCATTTGAGTCACTGAGTTGTTGACTGAAGACTCGCTCTGACTGAATCATTTGACTCAGTGAGTTGTTGACTGAAGACTCGCTCTGACCTGATCATTTGAGTCACTGAGTTGTTAACTGGATACTTGCTCTGACTGAATCATTTGAATCAGTGAGTTGTTGTCTGGAGACTCACTCTGACCTGCTCATTTGTGTCACTGAGTTGTTGACTGGAGACTCGCTCAGACTGAATCATTTGAATCAGTGAGTCGTTGTCTGGAGACTCGGTCTGACCTGATCATTTGATTCACGGAGTTGTTAACTGGATACTTGCTCTGACTGAAGCATCTGAATCAGTGAGTTGTTGACAGGAAACTTGCTCTGACCGGATTATTTGAATTAGTGAGTTGTTGACTGAAGACTCACTCTGACTGAATCATTTAAATCAGTGAGCTGTTGACTGGAGACTGCGGAATGGAATGCAGTGAAGATAGTTGTAAAATGTACTTAAGTAAAATACTTTGTTAGTGTCCACCATTGAGTGTAAATAAATATGATTTAATGTCAGTATGTGCTCTAATTAGTCTTGAGGTTCCTGTGCTGCACTATCACACCAAAAGCTCATGCTCCCCCATTACAGATTTTGGCCTAAATCCTTTGTGAACCCATAATGCCACTTCAAAGAGGCGCGCGGGGCGAGAACAGCGTCTGCCACACGATACTGACGGCTAGATGAAGGATGAGAGAGGAACCGCGAGCAGAGGCGGCCCTTGTTTGATCTGCTCCTCTTCTTCTCTATTTCTGTCTCTCTTTCTGTCTGTTCCCGAACACTCCTCAGCCGGTCCCAGAGAGAGAAGGAAGAGGAGGGGAAACACAGACGCGCACATGCTGTACCCAGCATCCCTTACAATATTAATGACACTATCCTGATGTGAACTCCACCTCTTAAAAGAAAAGATGACTGAAGGTCACAGCATCTCCACTCTGCACTGATGTTTGTCTGAGTGGATCTGACATGCTCATACGGCACACCGAACTCAAACGGCTTCGGCCGCTGGATTGGAAAAAAGAGACAGAACCCTTCAAAACAATGGCTTTGGACTTATCAAACCTTAAATGTAGTATAGAAACATTCCTCGGGATATCAGACACAGACTAAACACAGTCTTCAGCTTTTTCTGACCAATAACCACCTGTTTAGAGTTGACCTAGTTGGTCATTCATGATTATTTCCAAAAATATGCTAAATATAAAAATGTAACTAGAAAAGCAATTTGCACTATAGACAAATATTGACAAAATTATACATCAGGATTTAAATTCAGTTTGAAAAACTGAATCTTAGACAAAATGTAATGATAAACAGAAGCAGACTGAGGAATATGTGGAAAATTTCCTGAATCAAGAAATAATATACTGTACACATGTCTGTCAAGTATAGGGGAATAATAAACATCTTTATCTAATGATTGTTAATAAAGCACAATTAAAAGTAAATAAATAAATAAATAACTCGAAAGCTTGGGGCTGGTAAGATTAAATGTTTTTCAGTCTCTTATACTCATTAAATTGGCATTTTATGATTAAAAAAAAAAAAGTAAAAACAACAACAAAAATACAGCAAAAACAATAATATTGTGAAAAAAATTTACACTTTAAAATAACTGTTCTCTAGTTAAATACATAGTTAATTAAAAATAAAATAAAATAAAATAATCAATATTTGCCTGATTAAATTAAATGTGTAAATTCCAAGTGTAAAATTAAATGAAAAATAAAATACAATAGAAAAATAAAATAAAAATTAAATAAAGTGTGTAAAATATGTATGTCCACGGGAAAGAATAAAATAATTGAATATGTTAACTCCATGTGTAAACTTTTATAAAACAGAAAAATAAAATTAAAAATAAATGAAGTGTGTAAAATATGTAAGGTCCATGGAGAAGAATAATAAAATAAAATAAAATAAAATAAAATAAAATAAAATAAAATAAAATAAAATAAAATAAAATAAAATAAAATAAAATAAAATAAAAATTTTGCTGGATTAAATTAAATGTTAAATCCACGTGTAAAATTAAGTGAAAAATAAAATAAAATACAATGAAATAAAAAGTAAGTGTGTAAAATATATAAAATATGTAAGGTCCATGGGGAAAAAAAATAAAATAAAATAAGTAATAAAATAAAATACAATAATAAAATAAAATGAAATAAATAATAAAAAAATCTTAATAAATATTAAAATATAATTTATTTCTGTAATGCAAAGCTTTATTTTCAGCATCATTACTCCAGTCTTCAGTGTCACATGATCCTTCATAAATGTATTATTATTATTATCAATGATGAAACAGTGCTGCTTCATTTTTTTTTTTTTTTGAAAACTGCAATACATTTTTTCCCCAGGATTCATTAATCAAAAAGTTCAAAAGAACAGCATTTATTTAAAATCTTTTTTGCAGCTTTACTAAGAAGTTACTCTGCAACCTTGCTGAATAAAATAATTTCTTTATTATTATTAACTTCTGAATATGCACATAATAAATACTAACTTTATCCCAAAAAATGCACACAATTATGAATGTAATATAATAGTCATAAAGCAAGAGTGTGATGTTTTAACAATAAGCCGGCAATTTTTGCTCGTTAATAATCAAATTCTGTAATCAATGCATTGAATATTCATTGTCAGATCAATGTATCACACATTACACTCTTACTAAAAGGTGCGAGGGTAGGCAAGATGTGTTCAAAAACATCTAGACAGAGCATGAGAGAACAAAGCCCAGACACAGCCGTCTGCGCTTTCTCAACCGTTTTAAACACAACATGCCATCCTATAAACGCATAGTGCAAGACACTGCAAAGATTCAATTTCCAACCCCACAAAACATCCATTTGAAGCATCAGTAAACAGACAAATAATTACAAAATAGCGTAGGTGTGAATGAACAACTGTAGCAGGTGGAGTTCAAAGGTCAACTAGCTCTCCAATCAAACAATCAGCTTCTTCTTCCTCATTTCAAGCTGTTGCATGCAAGGTGAAGCAGAGCTCTGTCATTTCATCACCTGCGCATCTCATTCCCCAAACACGTCACTTTTCACACATCTTTTATTATCGCATCCCCCTCGGGGGAATTTCTCTCGCATCGGTTTTCGTTTCCATTCCCACCTCAAGTTAATTTAATCTGTTGCCTGTAACACAAGGTCTGTTTTGTGTGGAGCTCTGGGATAATGCGCTGGTGGGTGTCAGACACTTATGGAGGAAAAGCCGGGTGAATCAACCGACTATCTATATGACGCAGCCCGCGAGACGTACTGTGAACCGCGTGGTTAAATATAGCGTGACCCGAGGAACTAGAATGATGGGTAATTACCAACACATCAAATAAATAAGGAGACTGGAGACTTTGAGTCACTCAGTCAAAGTTCCATTCCAACTGCATATGACGCACTTTGGCAGATATAACGGAGCTCAGGCGCTTTTTGGGAAACACCGTCTTCACACCCATGAGATGGAAACGTTCCTCGTCTCTCACGCCCCCTTTTCTATTTTCTGCTGGAATGCAGGAAGAAATGGATGGATCTGTTCTGGTGTGGGCATAGATAAAAAAAGTTCCGGAATCTCAGAGAATCACAACGTGTTTTATCTGGAGTCTGAAGCTCCTTCATCAATAACTTAGTGTTCATTCTTCTACTGTGCTATAAACTACGTTACAGGTACTGTACTTATTCACGTACTTCTGTCATGGTAGACGATATTTTACTTGAATGAAAATGAGGCAGTGAAGGATGGAAGCCTGTTGTATACATCAATGAAAATACATATTTAAAAAGTTAAAAAGTTAAAAAGTGGAGAAAAAACATCTGTCCTTCAAAGACTTGTTTACGTTCATGTCAAATTAAATATGATGTCTAGCCTGACCAAGAACTACCACTGATTAAATTAAATATCTAAACTCTGAAGAAGGTCCATGGGGAAGAATAAAAAAAAAAATAAAAAAAATAAAATAAAATAAAATAAAATAAAATAATGTTTAAACAATAAAAAATAAAATAAAATGAAATGAAGAATTTTTTTTTCCTGCTTCTATTTTTTTGCCTGATTAAATTAAATGTGCAAACTAAACTAAACTCAACCAAACTCAACTCAACTAAAATAAAATAAATGTTTAAAAAATACAATAAAAAAAAGAGAAAATTTTTTCCTGCTTCTTTTTTTTTTGCCTGATTAAATTACATGTGTAAACTCTATACAAAGGTCCATGGTGAAGAATAAAAAATAAAATAAAATAAAATAAAATAAAATAAAATAAAATAAAATAAAATAAAATAAAATAAAATAAAATAAAAAAAAAATAAAATAAAATATTTCTCCTAAATGGAAAGAAAAATATTTTTTTGCTTCTATTTTTTCTGCCTGATTAAATTAAAAATGTAAGCTCTGACCAAGGTCCATTGTAAAGAATAAAAATAATAAAAATAAAAATAAAACCATGGCGAAGAATAAAAAAAAAAATAATAATAATAAAATAAAATAAAATAAAATAAAATAATTTCTCCTAAAGATATGTAAACTCTGACTAAGGTCAATTGTGAATAATAATAATAATAATAAAAATATTTCTCCTAAAGAAAAAGGTCATTAAATGCAGATAATTTTTTTCTTGCTTCTATTTTTTTTAAAATAAAAATTACATGCGTAAAATCTGACCAAGGTCCATGGGGAGGAATAAAATAAAATAAAGAGATTTTTTTGCCGCCTTATTAAATTCAGTGTGTAAACTCTGAGCAAGGTTCATTGTGAATAATAATAAAAAAAAAAAAACAAATCAGAAGAGATCTTAACAATATCTTAAACTAATTCAAACTTGCCAAAATGCTGCAAAAGTCTGCAATCAAAAGTCTCAACACAATCTCAAAGATTTCCTACAAAATTCTTCCAAGACCAAATGAGCTGAGCAATTACATCACCATTAATTACAGCTCTGTATTTCAATAATCTTCTCTGCTGTCACTGTAATTTATTCTAGGGAATTTTAGCAGAATCATCGAAACACTGAGGTTAATGTTTGAACGAAACTGAACAGAGAACTTCACCAAATTCTCCTGACCCATGAAACTCTACAACATCCTCTGATCTCGACTGTCCCCGTCCCGCTGTAATCATGAGGTCCTGATTGGGTCCAGTCTGATTACAAACAAATCCACACAGCTTGTTAAACGCTCATGGCGTGGAGCCAGAGCCGAATGGCCCCATTCCCTCCTCGACAGGCCCCAGCCGGCACAGAGATGACAGCCGCCCAGTCAGGCCGACCGGACAACATGTGTCTTCATTAATTTAATTAGACTGCAGCGGCCGTCTGCCACCACGGCTGGCCGTCCTACTCCCTCTCATTCCATCTCTATCGGTGCGTCTGTCTTAATGCCAAACGCTGGAAAAAAGCCTGATCATTTAGCAGGATGTGTATTTATTAACACACGTAAGTAGTGTCTGAAGTGTGATGGATTTATATGAGTGCTTTAAAGGGAAAAAAATGTCTTCATCGAGAGGCTTTTAGTGGTGTTTGTAAGCTGAGATCATAATTAACCTTTTCTGAGATGTCAAATCTATACATTTATTTAAAGAGTCGCTGTTCATACACAAAATTCATAGACAATTTTAAGACAAACTGATCAAATTGTCTGCTGCGAGTTCTCAATATTAGTGAAGGTCTTTTGTGAGGACTATGATAATTTTGCACCAAAAAAAAAAAAAAAAAAAGGTTCTAAAAATCGGTTATGGCTTATTATATACAAATAGTCAAATAAATAAATGACAAATTATTATATTATTTGTTTAACATTCCACAGTTACTTGAAACCGCAATAAACTAACTAACTAACAAATAAATAAATAAATAAATAAATAATCTTCTTAGTATTGAATCCTGTTTCCAGCAAGTATCTTTACATTTTGATGATATTTACACAATGTATTCTGATGATATTAGGGTTTATTAAACAAACAAAACAAACAAATACTGTACTTCATTTCCAGTACAATTATTTGATGATATTTTATGATATTTAGATGACATAATTTGGTGATATTAAGGTTTATTCTAAATAAACAAACAAACAAATAAATAAATAAATAAATAAATAATGTACTTACTATTTGAATCCTGTTTCTGCCAAAAATAACTATCTTTAGATTTTGATGATATTTAGAAAATATAATTTGACAATGATAATGTTTGTTCAACAAACAAACAAATAAAATAAATATTTAGTATTTCAATAATGTTTCCAGTAAAAATATCTGACAATATTTGATGATATTTAGATGACATAATTTGGTGATATTAAGGTTTAGTCCTTAAATAAATAAATAAATAAATAAATAAATAAATAAATAATGTACTATTTGAATCCTGTTTCCAGCAAAAAAGATTACGACGATATTTAGACAATATAATTTGATGACATTAATGTTTATTAAGTAAAAAAAAAATAAATAAAAAAATATTTAGACAATATATTTAGGTGATGTTAAGGTTAAATAAATAAATAAATTAATTAATTAATTAGTATATGAATCCTGATTCTAGTAAGAATATATGTTAATATTTGATGATATTTAGACAATATAATTTGGTGACATTAAGGTTTATTCCATAAACAAGCAAATAAATAAATAAATAAATAAATAAATAAATAAATAAATAAATAAATAAATAAAGTACTTAGTACTTGAATCCTGTTTCTATACAGGATTATATAATTTGATAATATTAAGGTTTACTCCTTAACTAAAACAAACAAACAAACAAACATAATTAAAAGGTAAAAAACTGTATTATTTAAGAATATAAAGTATTTTAAGATTCATTTACTTGAGATGCAAAACAAAATAGGATATTTATATAAGATATTGAGATTTTTTTTTAAGTAAAAATAAAATAAAAAAGTAAAATAATAATAATAATAATAATAAATAACAACAACAACAACACTAATAACAATACTACTACTACTACTATTAATTCCAATTATTTTTTCTAATAAAAATAAACATAATTCCAATGCAAAACTGAACTTTTTTTCTTGTTTTTACCATAAATTGTACTATATTTCATTACATTTCTCTAAAATCAAAGTCAAAATCTTGTTCTAAATATTTTTATGAATTTTTCATTGAAAACTAGACAAAAATACTGAATAAGAAAAGTTATGCAGTTATTGCTCATCTGATTGATGGGACCAAATGAGTTATTATGCACTGATGTTTGGGAAAAATGTTCAGATTTAAATATAGTAAAGTGTGTTAAGTTGAAATGATAGTATTGTATTCTTAGTGGTAACAACATGAATCAGATCCAGCTAAATACTTCAGAAACAAACAAGCCGGAGGATGTGAAGAACACAGGGCCTGCTGATCGCTGTCAGAAACTAATTATACAGGACTTCTTTAATTTCTGCAAATCGTTAATTTACACACATCCAAAAATACAGAGCATCTGCACTCTCATCTCTCTTACAAACACAAACACAAACACACACACACACCTAGACGGCTGATATGTGTGTCCCGGCGCTCTCAAAGAGATTAGCGCTAAGCGTCGGCGCTCTTTCCATCGGTCGTGCCCGTGAGCTGCAGGCTTGTTCTACGACCTGTTAGAGGACCACAAAATCCAAGACATCACGGAAACTTATCAGAAAATAAGATCTGCACACTAGCCTGCAGCCTTACACAGATCCGCAGAGCTGGGGAAAGTTTTTAAAGGGCGTCACACAAACACACACACACACACAAACAACCTCCAGCCACCTTCAGCTAACAATTCGTCCGAAAATCTGAAAAGACCTTCACTGTGACTTCCTTCCGTCACTCTTTCTGTAGGATCAAGAGGTCCGGGAGGAAGCAGACGGCTTTGGAAGCCATGTTGAATACAGCGCCGGTCAATCAAACTTGCTGGTGCAACAGTTTTTAGAGGTATTTGCTAAGGTAAGCATCACGCTTACTATTGCAGGGCACTATGAAATCAGTCTTATTTTTTTACCTCCCAAATTCCATGTTTTTTGCTTCAATTTTTCTTGATTTTGTTTTATTAATTAAATTAAATTTTAATTAGTAATTAAATTAAATTTATTAAAACTGTAACAATAATAGTGGCCTATGACATGGGTTTTATTTTTTCTGGATTCTGTGTTTTATAATTAGATACAAAATTTATCAGCGGTGGTAATCAAATAAATAAATAAATAAATAATGATTTTTTTAAAGATGTTATCAAATTAAATTTTAATAAATTCATTTACATTTTTGAATTGCTGCACAACATAGGTTTATGGTTTAAATTAAAACATTCATTAAAATTTGTATGTATGTGTGTGATATTCCTTAAAAAATTTTAGTGATTATTTATTCATTCATTTACTTACTTGCTTGCTTAAGTTTACTTATTTTAATTAATCTTTTCTAGATTCTGTGTTTATGATTTAATACAAATTTATTCAAATCAAATGAATGGCAAAAAAGGAGTTATCAAATTAAACTACATTAATTCATTTAATTTCTTTGGCAAAAAAGTGCTGCACAACAGAGGTTTATGGTTTTAAAACATTGAATAAAATTTGTGTGATATTCCTAAAAAATGATAATAATTAATAATTATTATAAAATATGTATATGCTATAATAACCAGTATTAATAAACTGCATTATAATTACTTTGAGAATTAAATTGCTACAATAGTCTTGTATATCTGTCATAATTTTTTTAAAACTTTTATTTTGACAAGTTGTTTTTGTGCTTAAATATTTACATAAAGTTTATTGGTTTTATTACATTTAAACTATTAATTTAATTCATGAAATTGTAACCATGTTATTAAATTTAAACAAGAATACTGGCCTGTGAAATGGTTTTTTATTTATTTATTTTCTTTTCTGGATTCTGTGTTTTATGATTTAATAAAAATGTATTAAAATTAAATGCATGGCAAAAAAAAAAACCCTGATGTTATCAAATTTAATTTTATTTCTTTGGCAAAAAAAAAAGACAACAACAACAACAACAAAAAAAACGCTGCAAAACGTTTATGGTTTAAATAAAAACACTGACTAAAACCTACTTTGAGAATTTAATTGTACTGTACAATAGTATTATATATCTGTCATAATACTTTTTTTTGACAGGCTGTTGTGACGAATTGTTGTGACTTCCTCTATGTATCTGGCTATAGTTTATTCATATTGAATATATTTTTTATGCTTTAATATTTACAAAGATTCATTGTACAGCCTTACTTTTGATTTATTCATTAAACGTTCCTTGCCATTCCATGTTATACAGTAATTTCCATTTTTTATGACTGAATTCCACAATTCCGTTCACATTTTTTTGCATCATGGAAATCACACAGCTCTATTATTGCTTATATTTAAGGTTTCGGATACTCTGACCAGTATACATGTTTAAAAGTGTTAGATGGATGTTTAAATCCAATGAAGTATTTATGTCTGCCAATCGTTTATCTGTGACAGGAGAAGAAAGGTCACCCAGTGGGCAGTAACGAGTTAGTCTACAATAAGTACCACCTGCGCACGCCTGCGTCTGGGTGGTTGTTTGCGTTTGAAGGCCGGAACATCCGTCGTCTGTAATTAGTTCGTCATTTTTCCTCCTTCTCCTGGGAGTTTGTCTCCTTGAGAGTTTCTGGATCGCTCCTGTCAGTCTGTCTGGCCTGTCTCTCTGACGGACTCCTCTCCCACCTGTCTGTCTGTCAGCGGTGAGTGAGTGAGTGAGTGAACGCGCTGCTGATGAGCTCTCCGTGTCAGGGAGAGTGATGGGCAAAAATATATTGCTGAAGAAGTTTAGCGACCTTCATGAATATTCATGGAGAACGTACGATGAATATCATTGAATAAAAACTTCTACACTCAAGTAAAGTTTTCCCCGAAGTCCACTTACAATGTTAGTCAAGGTTTCCAAGCACTAGAAACAGTCGTAATTGAGTTGATTCTTTGACCCTGAGAATTAAACAGGCTGTTTTTGCAACTGTTCCTTTAAGATTTCTGTACAGTATGCAAACGAGCTTAGCTTTGATTGGCTAACCTCCCTGCATGCGAAATGAGTAGCAGTGTCTAAACTGTTTAAATTGATTAAAAGTCACCGTAAAGACATTTATAATGTTATATAATATATAATATTAAGCAGCACAGCTCTTTTCATCATTGATAAACAGAAATGTTTCTTAAGCAGCATATTATAATGATTTCTGAAGGATCATGTGACACTCAAAACTGGAGTAATGATGCTGAAAATTCAGCTTTGCATCACGGGAATAAATTACATTTTAAAATTTATTGAAATAGAAAACATTTATTTTAAATTGTAATAATATTTCATTGTTTTTACCGTATTTTTGAACAAATAAATGCAGTCTTTGTGACTATGAGACTTTCAAAAACAGAAAATTTTGAATAAACTGTTATTTACAAAGAAACCCATAATAAAGGAAATCCATAAGAAAACCTCTTAAAGATATTAAATGCCAACACAAATGACACAAAAGCGCTCACATAAAGCACACGTATATCCAGAGTTGGGGAAAGTTACTGTTAAAAGTAATGCATTACAATATTGCGTTACACCCTAAAAAAGTAACTAATTACGCTACTTAGTTACTTTTTATGGAAAGTAATGCGCTATGTTACTTCTGTGTTACTTTTTAAATCTGGGCAGGACTTCCTTGTTTATTTTAAATATAAAAAGTTCTATTTTTAGCAAATGTAAAAGCTCTTTCACACCAAAAATTAATATGCCTCAGGCTGCAGAAAAAGTAAATTCACGTCTACACAGTAGAATGCAGGAGAAGAAGGTTTAGCAATAAAAGAAAAAAAAATGTTACTTTTGTTATGTTAACGTTACTTTTTTGTGCACAAATGTTACTTTATCTAAAGTCTTTTTGCTTATTAGTGCGGTTGAATTGGATCATCGAAGCTCAGCAGCAAAGACATTGGTTAATAAAACTGGATTAAATACATAAAGGATATTTGTGTTATTTAACATTTAATTATTGCAGGTTTGCATCATATTCTGCATTTCACTGTTTTAATTCATTTTTAATACTGAATACTGTTTTTTTTGCATGTTCACATTTGATCTAGAACTATACTTCATGTTCACAAAATGCCTTTGTACTTCCAATTTCTTTCAACACGGGAAGAAGCGACTTGTCAGTCAGAAAATGGGAAAACAAAGTAACTGGCGTTACTTATTTGAAAACGTAACTCAGATATTTTCTTGTAAACTCAAAAGCAACGTGTTACTTTATTAGTTACTTGAAAAAAGCAATCTGATTGGGTATCTCACATTACTTGTTTTATGCTACCCGCAACACGCCTTTAGATTTAGCATATAGCAAGTTGCATGAACTACTTTCGTGGTACTTTTATGCATTTTTTTGTCATTTTGGAGTCTCAGTTTCATGTAAAAAAGTCATGCGGATTTAAGATGCGAGGGTGAGTAAATGATGAATTATTCCTTTAAATAAGGTAGCAGGAACTTCACAGTGCAGCAGACAGACTAATAAAGCACGGACGATCCGCTTTTGTAGGACTCGTCTGATAGTATGCTACAACAATCCATCTACGATGACCAGAGCCCGGCGTCCATAAGGACAATCTATCCCGTGAGCCCTCGCTTCGAGTCCCAGCGCACCAGAAGCGCAGGCGCGCACACATCACGAGAGCAAAATGGGACAACAGAACTTAACTCCTGCGCGTTGCCTTTCTGGGCCAGACGGCTAAGATTCAATTACCGCCAAGCCAATTGGATGGGTTTCAAGCGAGCGAGAGACAGAAGGGGGAGGGAGAGGAAGAAAAACTACACGCATTACATATTCCACCCTTTATGAGCTTTCCAAATGCCTTTTCAACTGCCATTTCTTCCGAAGGCGATAGAAAGCACTTTAGATCTGAATGCGAAACTTGTGCGTTCGCTAAAACGGGGCCGATGCAAAACAAATGCCAACGTCAGAGCTAAAATAGACTGTGACAAGTGCATTAGCATAAAAAGGGACGGCGAAACATGACACGGTAAATGAATCGCACTGGAAATACAAACAGCGAGACACTCGCTCTTGTTTGGCGACCGGAGATACATCAAGTGCAGTTTCAATCGAAGCATGTTCAAAACGAGATTGAATTTCTACGGCGGGCGGGTGTGATGTTAGCAGAGCGAGAGAGAGAGAGAGAAAACACGAGAGAGAACCAGTGCGAAAATGAAGAGAAAAGGGAAACAGGTATCGTCTTTCCGAAAGGTCAGGCACTCTCTCTTTCCTAACACAAATGTGCTGGCCTTTTCAAAATTTCGGCAGACGCAGCTGAAGCTCGCAGTCGCTCGGCCGGTGGCCGGAAGTTGTAGACAAACCTGTAGGCCAACGGTGAAGAATTTTGGTTAAATACCATCCTTAAATCACTAATGTCCAAAACTTTGACAATAGGTTCATGTGATGCAGATATTGTAAATGCAATTTAATTGTTTTTATCAATGATTGGCACTCCAATAAACACAGAAGTTCCGCAGCTACCACGAAAGCATCAATCTATGCAATTCTTACATTTCTTCCGCATGTGATTCAAGAATGAACTACTGTAACAATTTAAATGCCATATAAACAATGAGCAAATAAGAGTAAATGGCAGTGATGCAACAGTAACATGAATGATTACTCATACACTGTAAAGAATAAAAAACACCATTTGTTGAGTCAGCTTAAAATAATTTGTTACCCTGCTGCCTTAAAATTTTTAGGTTAGTCAGCTAAAATAAGTTTAGTCAACTTGAAATGTTAAGTTGTACTAAGCAACAACTTAGATATTTGTGTATGCTAAACTTAACAGATGGGTAAGTAACCCAGCTGCCTTAAAATTTTAAGTTGATTCAACTCAAATATCTAAGTTGT
>JAHKKF010440765.1:0-16423 GCA_019740295.1 Labeo calbasu | reverse complement strand
AAATAAACAAACAAATCAATAAATAAATACTTTTTTGGTTAGGAGTGAACATTTTATGTTTAAAAAATCCAAAACTGTTTTATAATTATTGTGTTTTTAATAATGTAAAAAATGTGTATTATCTATATTTTATTTATTTATTTATTTAATCTACTACAGGGACTACTAGATAATAATAAAATAAATAAATAAGCAAATGCTTTTTTGTTTAGGAATGAACTTGTTATATTTAAAATTTTAAAATTATTTTATAACTATTGTATTTTTTATGATTTAATAAAGTGTGTATTATCTGTTTTATTGTATGTTTGTTTGTTTGTTTGTTTGTATGTTTAATCTACTACTACTACTAAATAAATAAATAAATACTTTTTTGTTTAGGAATGAATATTTTATATTTAAAAAATATTGTCTTTTTAAAAAAAAAATGTAATAAAATCTTTTATCTTTATTTTTCTTTTTAGCTCCATATCTTAATTGGGAATATTTTATTTTATTTTATTTATTTAAGCATTTACTACTTTTTAACAGTTTGGGGGACTTTAAAGTGTTTTGAACTGGCTGCATTTATTTGATCAAAAACATATAAAAATATATTTTAAAAAACAGTAATATTGTGAAATATGATGATTTAAAATGACTTTAATTGAAAATGTAATGCATTTCTTTGACGGCAAAGCTGATTTTTTGACAGCCATCAGTCTTTGGTGTCACGTGATCTTTCAGAAATATGTTGAATTGGTTCTTAGAACTATTGTTATTATAATTAATAATAATGTTGAAAACAGTTGTCCTGCGTAATATTTATATGATGCATTTTGGGTTTACTGTATGTTTTAGAGTCTTTTCCTCTCCCCATCAAATTTCATATTTTGCCATATTATGCCATATTAAAATCCAAAGAACAAATTACATGAAATATGAGCTTGCTTTCTACTTTGAACCATTACAAAGTGTCTCTTTTAGTCTGTAGCCTAAGGAATTATTTCAAATTCACTGAATTTCTCTTTCTCATCATTTTTTTTTACACCTCCTCCTCTGGGGAAGAAATTATTTTTTGTTTCATGAACTGTGCTGTACTGGCTGACCGAGTCCTCCATCTGTCAGTCTTTTAGCATTAGCCTACGTATAAATCTGATGTGTGTGCGCGACGGTGTGGCGAGCGTGGCTGGCGGAAGTCCTGTGTGACAGTGCATCCAACAATGGAAGTGTGAAGGATTAGAGCTCATAGCAGCATGTAAGGGAAGTCTTCTCTGCCTGCAGCAACCATCCGTCAGGGCTCGGGGGCTGTAGGGATGACAATGCCGGAATTTTTCACAACACCTGACACAGCTATTAATAAGGCAATGATCCTCATAGCCATACTCATACTCACTTCAGCACACCCTCATCATTCACTCACTCTAACCGATCCCAGTGCTGAACTCGCCGCTCTAATCAGCAATTAATGTCATGATAGTGCCCGTGTACCAGGTCTAACTGCGTGTCAAATATTGGCAGACTGAAAGTCCCTATTGTAGCATTTGTTTTAAATAAACAGATATCATGCAACATTGAGCTGCAAATCTGTGTCCATCAACCCTGTAAAGATCAGTGAGCTCTTTTGTATCTACAAGATGTTTTGGTCACAGCCAGAATCTGTAGCTCAACCTCAACCGGTCACTAAGACCTGATTACTCACTAAAAACTCCCACAGATCATGTTTTCATGCCATTTTAAGTCTTATTTTGACGTAACAAAGTGGCTACATATAAGTATATGAGCTGTTCTTCAGAAAAATCACTCAGGTCCCACAAATTCTTTGTTTTTTCAGCATTTCTGTGTATTTGAACCCTTTCCAGCAATGATTGTATGGTTTTGAGATCCATCTTTTCACACTGAGGACAACTGAGGGACTCGTGCAACTATTAGAGAAGGTTCAAACGCTCACTGATGCTTCAGAAGGAAAATCAATGCATTAGGAGCCAGAGCCAGGATTTTTCTGAAGAACAGCAGACAATTGAACTTTTCAGGACAAACAAGGAACTAATGAACAGCTATTACAACATTATTAAGAATCAAGTGTATGTCAACTTCTGAACAGGGTCATTTTTATAAATTCAACTATTATATTTTGTGGACTATATGTAGATGTCGTTTATGTGAAATATCTTATTCAGGTACTAAATAAAAAATAACATGCATTTTGTGTGATCCCTCTTTTTTTGGTAAAATAATTAACATCTTGCAGATTCTGCAAGGTGTATGTAAACTTATCTTCAACTATAGGCAAATATTTCCTGAACACTGGCATTTTGGTGCATTTGTACCTACAGACCATTTCAAGCTGCCTCCATGATCTCAGTTATGCTCTTCCAGAGGAGTGTATATATCAGGCTGCCTGTGGTCTAACCTATTTGAGCTGAATCTGCCAGGCGCCATACTTTACCTTTACGACTTCAGTCCAGGCAACAGCAGTCTGGACAAACATTACCTTAACACTCCTCCCCAACCTGACCCCAAATTCACATCTATTTTTCTTTCCTCACAATCGCCCCCAAATCTTCCTATCAGGCTGTGAGTGTGTGCAAGAAGCGTGTGCATGTACGTGTGTGTTAGTGTGGGACGCCCAGTATGAATGGCGGGTGAATACTAAGCGCAGTCTGATTGAAAAGGCAATGCTTGAACAATAAAAGGGAACGCTCCGGCCTTCAAGTCCCACCTTCATCCATTTGACGCGTGCCGATTCATCAGCCTTGCTCTCTTACCTCACGCTGTTGTTCAGCGATGCTTTAGCACATGTTTATTCACTTGTTTTTATGGACCGAAACAAGTCGTTATCATCCCCTTTTCAATTACCTGAGCCCTGCTGGTGAAATGACCTCTTGAAGCTCTTTGTTGTTCAATAGTCCATTCTAGAGCCGAGTGATACATTCCCCGAGGCCTGTCTAATGGCCATAAAGGTAGTATCCAAAATGGTGTTAAAAAAAATATTCATAGGGAAGCCTAAAGAAGCTGTTTGAGTAGATCGTTAACGGCTGTGGTGAAGTGGTTTAACCTTGTATATCAGTCTCTTGGTTTTTAGAGCTTGAATGATAAGTTAGCTTTAAGGTAGGAAATATGCATAAAAAATTACCATGGTACAACCATGGGTGTTTTGGGGGGCATGATAATATGTTAATACAATGTTTTTGTTTTGTTTTTCCCTGAAGTAGATGAAGAAAATTAAAATCTTCAAAAAAAAAAAAAAAGTTTAAAATGCATGTTCTGAATAATACACTCTTTAGTTTTATATATATATATATATATATATATATATATATATAACATTGCTGCCTTATGTTAAACTGCTTTAAATTTCTTTTTTCCCTATGTCAAGCCACACTCTGTACACCATAATGACAAAGCAAAAACAGAATTGTCACAACTTCGTAAATGTATTAAATATAAAAAAAAAAAAAAAAACTGAAATAAGAACACTGCATAAGTATTCATACCCTCAGTACTTAGCTGAAGCATCTTTACAGCCTCAAGTCTTTTGGGGTATGATGCAACAAGCTTTGCACATCAGCATTTGGCAATTATCTGCCATTCTTGTCCTCACCTCTTCAAATCTCAAGCTCTGTCAGGTTGGATGGGGCATTTTCAGGTTTCACCAGAAATGTTTGATTGTGTTCAAACCCAGTCTGTGGCTGGACCACTCAAGGACATTCACAGAGTTGTCTAAGCCACTTGCTGTGTGGTTAGGGTCATTGTCCTGTTGGAAGGTGAACCTTTGCCCAGTCTGAGGTTCTGAATGCTCTGGACTGGGTTTTCAATATACAGGCTATTTCAGTATTTTGGTGCATTGAGCTTTTCTTCTACCCTGATGAGTCCTTCAGTCCCTGTCGCTGAAAACAAGCGCCCCAGCATGAGGCTGCTACTACCACACTTAACTTTTGGGATAGTACTGTGCAGGTGATGAGCAGTGCCTGGTTTCCTCCATACATGATGCTTGGAACTGAGGTTCAACAGACCAGAGAATCTTGTTTCTCACAGTCTGATGGTCTTTCAGATGCTTTGTTCCGGACTCCAAGTGTGTTTTCATGTGTCTTCACCGAGGTAGAGGATTGAGTCTTGCCACACCGCCGTAAAGCCCAGATCGTGAACCTACAATGCAGCAGAATTTGATTCAATCCAGTTTCTGAGGTCTACAGTCAGCTTTTTTTTTTTTTTTTTTTTACCTCAGAGCTTGGTTTTTGCTCTGATATGAATTTTTGCCTGTTAGACATTTTAATTTAAAGGAGAAGTTCACTTCCAGAACAAAAAATTACAGATAATTTACTCAAAATGCAGCTTCAAAAGGCCTCTAAATGATCTCATCTGAGGAAGAACGGCTTTATCTAATAAAACAATCATATATTTTTAAAAAAATTTACAATTTATATACTTTTTAACCACAAATGCTTGTCTTGTCTAGCTCTGCGATGCGCATGCGAACTCTGTGTAATCCAGGTCAATACTTCAAAATAGTCCTACATTGCTGTTTTACCTTTTTTGTAAAGGACGTTTGACCTTCTTTGAACGTTCAGTTTGTAAACACTGGGTCAGTATTTCCGAGTGATGTAGGATGATTTTGAAGTAGGAGGAGAAAATAAGATGGGAGTTTTTCGACATACCCTAACTGTATTGACCCGGATTACACAGAGTACGCATGCGCATAACAAGACAAGACAAGCATTTGAGGTTAAGAAGTAAATAAATTGTAGATTTTTTTAGAAAATAACAAATCGTTTCGCTAGATAAGACCCTTCTTCCTTGTCTGGGATCGTCTAGAGCCCTTTGAAGCTGCATTTAAACTACATTTTAGAAGTTCAAACTCACAAGCACCATAGAAGTCCACTATATGGAGAACATCCCTGAAATGTTTTCCTTTAAGAAACATAATTTCTTTACGACTGAAGAAAGAAAGACATGAACATCTTTGATGACAAGGAAGTAAGTAAATTATCTGTAAATTTTTGTTCTGGAAGTGAGCTTCTCCTTTAATACATGTGAGCCTTTTCAAATCATACACGTTCAGTTGAATTTTCCACAGGTTGTGGCAAGTGTAATAACATCTAAAAGCAATATGAATGCTTCAGCTCAAATATGAAGTTTTAGCTCAAAATACCCCACAGATCATTTATTATATCATTTTGAAAACGCCCATTTTGAGTGGAAGTTTCCGTGCATGACTCTTTAAATGCAAATGAGTTGCTGCTCCCCGCCCCCTTTTCCAGAATATAGCTGTGCCTTTACAGCTCGTACCTCAGATACTCTGCCAAAAAACATGTGAAAAAACACTGCTCGTTTTTCACATGCTTGCAGAGAAAGGCTTTCACATTTTCTGGGTTGGTAGATGCACCCAAGATTCAATTATAGCACTTAAATATAGAAAAAGTCAGATTTTCATGATATGTCCCCTTTAAAGTTATTGTAGGACAGCATTTTACTGTCTTTTTGAATAAATTATTACAAAAAAAAAGCATTACAGCACTGACCCAAATACTTTTGGAAGTCATGCAGTACCAATTTCTATAAGAGAGGAGGTCCTTGCCAGGGCGTGCTGAGCTCATGACTGGATGACAGTGTCATCATTTATAACATATTCACCTTTTTCCCCCAAGACATCTTGTATGTTCATATATTCACTAAGTACTCTGGACACTCTGTGGAAGAGTTGAGGACAAAGAAGTATTCAGCTTTTGCCAAGATAATGAAACCGTATGACAGTTTAAGATATTCTTTCCTCCTTCAGCAGCAGACGTTACACCGTCGACCTCTAGGTAACTTATGAGAAGAGCTCCTCCGGTTTCCCATGAGCGGTTGCTAATGTATAGCACTGCTGTTGGATGCCATACTCAACATGTTTTCCATGAGCAAAGTTAGGCACTTTGTGATTTTTTTTTTTGGGGGGGGGGGTATGGACATTTTTCTTCAGTTCAGTCAATGGGAGCTATTGTGCGCTCGTGTCACCCTGTGTTAATTTGGGCTCTAATGTATTTGATAAACAAAGGGGCGCTCTTTAGCCTGACAGTCGTGACACCCTGATTCTTGCGTGGGCGCCGTGTGGCGCAGGGTTACGCCGTTAATAACCCACTGGCAGCCATCAAAGGCGCTTTAACCATGATCATTATGATAAAGGGCATACACTTAATTACAGGCCTGCTTAATTATAGCTCTGTTGAAGCTCGTTTGTTTGGTAGAATGCTAATTATACCACCGCACTCTTGGCAAGTCCTCTTTCAATCCACCTCTCTCTTTCTTTCTCGCTCTCGCTTTCTCTCGGAGAGCCGAACACTCTGGCTCATTTTCATGCAAATTGATATCCGGCGAATGTTTTGTCTCTCTCTTTCCCCTTTTTCTTTCGACGTGTGCGAGTGGGGCTTTGTTTTTGGAGTCGAACGTCTCCCTGACAAGACAGGATCAGGAATAATCAAGAGTAATTAACAGGGAAAGAGGGAGGAGAGCGAGCGGGGGGGCCCTCAATACAGTGGAGGATAAAAAAGGCTTTCATCTCGCTTTGTCTGAGCCAGTTTCCGAGGGGATTCGGCAACTTTCAGTGTTCTGCTATTTTCGACCATTAGATGAAGTCAAACGCATTTTCAAATTGCAGATAACAGTGCTCGATATTGAAGATGTTTGTTTGGAATGAATATTTTCATATTTGTTTTTACATCGTATTTTATTTCACTGATCTCTGATTGGTCAGTAGTGGAATTGTCACATATTCTTGTATAATGGCCGTGTGTTTGAAATGTTGTTTCTGGCAGCCAGTTTGCTGTACTAGTTTCATGTCTGTCTTATGATTTCACACTTTTTCTTCTCTAATAAAAAACTCAGTTAAAATGTTTCATGTCTATTTATTTACATTTTGATATGCAGTTAGGAGGTCTTTTTTTTCAGGATCTGGCTTAACATTCTGATCACCCTGTTGAGGTTGTTTTTCGGTAATAATCACCTCATTATCAATTATATATATTTTTTTCTCTCTTTCCAGCTATGGATGATATACCCTTCATGATCTCCAAAAAAACTACCTCCACAACCAGAGATGAAGTAAGTGCTTATTTAAAATTAAATAAATACATAAATAAATTATTATTACTATTATTATTATTATTATTATTATTTAATAATAAAATTAACGCTTTACTTTTTAGGTTCTATTAGTTAACGTTGCATTACTTATGCAATAGTATTAATAGATAAAATGTTTAATTTTAATATTGTATTAGTAAATGCTGAAATGAACATAAACCAAGATTAATAAATCCTTATTTAGTATTTTTTATTGTTAGTTCAGTAACTAATATAACTTATGTTAACAAATGGAACCTTATTGTACAGTCTTGCTAATAATATACAATTATTTAATTTTAATAAATTATACATTTTTTTAATAATAATAATAATTAATATTGAATTAACCCGTTACCTTTAGGTTCTATTAGTTAATGTTGCATTAACTATGCATTAGCTAACATTAACAATACATTTGTTACAGAATGTATTAATATCTGTTAACATTAGTTAATAAAAAATATTAAATATATAATATATATCTGTTCATTGTTAGTTTGTGTTACCTCAGGTCCATTAAATAATATTAATAGATAATAATGTATTAGTGAATGTTGTAATTGACATAAACCAAGATTAATAAATGCTTATTTAGTATTTTTCATTGTTATTTCATTAAGTAATTTAACTCATGTTAACAAATGGAACCTTTTTGTATGACGTTACCAATAATATAAAATTATTTATTATTAATAAAGTATTTATTATTATTATTTTTATTTTTTTTTAATAGTGAATTAACATTTTACCTTTCTGTTAGTTAACGTTGCATTAACTATGCATTAGCTAACATTAACAATACATTTGTTAAAGAATGTATTAATATTTGTTAACACTATTTAATACAAAATATACTGTATAATATGTAATACATAACTGATAAATAGTATATAACATAATAAAAATATAGGTAACACTTTACAATAAGGTTTATTAGTTAACATTAGTTAACTACGTTAGTTAACATGAAATGAGAATGAACAATACTTCTACAGCATTTATTAATCTTAGTTCATGTTCATTTCAACCTTTATTAATTATTAAAATCACAAGTTGTGTTAACATTAGTTAATGCACTGTGAACTAACATGAGCAAACAATGAACAACTGCAAGTTTATGAACTAATGTTAACAAAGATTAATAAATATTGTAATAAATGTATTGTTCATTCATGTTAACAAATGACACCTAAATGCTTGTTTAGTATTTTTCATTTTTAGTTCATTAACTTATATAACTCATGTCAACAAATGGAACCTTATTGTACAGTAATGACAAGTTTTCCCAAACATTTCCCCAGTTTTTCATTGGTTGGACAGACAGATAGTCCCGCCCACATTAGTTGAGCTTGTGTCGGGCTGACCCTGATGCTCAAATAGATCTGTTCCTATGCTATTTGATCCAACCACACTTTTGCTCGACCCCCTCATCCCACCCAGATGTTGAGCTGTGATGTGGAGTCAGTGCTGCACAAGCCTTCAGCACTACTGTAATGGGTCTGCAGCTGATGAATGCATGCAGCCAGGCAGAGCTGGCTCATGGAGGGCCATTTGGCCCCTGTCACAAGAGCTCTGTTCTTATTGTCAGAGAGAGAATGAGAGCGAGAGAGAGGATTAAAGATCTTAAGCATGCTTACTAAACCATGGGCACCAACATAATGTTTCCTCTGTCTGTTTTCATATGTCTTTTTTTTCTTTCTTTCCAGCCACTCCATTTTTTGAACATTACCATCAAATCACCACAAGAGATAGAAGAGGAAGTAAGTTTAAACATGCTCAGGTAGACTAAGGTGCTCAGGTTTGTCCTAAGAGTGTGTATTAAATACACACATTTATTAAATTACACACATTATTTTGTATTGCCATTTTCAGCTAGACAGCAAATGTTCAGTATGCCAATATGATTAAATAATAAGTATTTTTGTTTTTATTTTTTTATTATTATTTTATTTTATATATATATATATAATATAATATAATATATTTTTACCAATATGTCAATATGATTGTTATTTAAATGTTAACTAATAATAATAATAATAATAATAATAATATTTTACAAAATCTATTTTTATTTTTACACAATAATAGTTATTATTATCTTTATTATTATTATTATTATTATTATTATTAATAATAATATTATTGTTATTTCTCACTCTAATTTGCTTTCATTTTTGTAATTATTATTTAAACATAATTAATGTGGTGTAAAACTGAAAAATAATTTTGTTGGTAGCAGGCAGCTATTATGTATTATAATTTATATATTTATTTTTTTTATTCATTTATTTTTAAATAATATAATAATTATTTATCATCATCATTATTGTTATTGTTGTTGTCATTATTTAAACACACACATATAAAATATATTATTATTATTATTATTATTATTATTATTATTAATAATAATAATAATAATAATAATATTATTTAACCATACATATGAACATAAACATATATTCAGCTAGACAGCAAATTTACCAATATGCCAATATGATTATTATTTAAAAGTTATCTAATAATGATAAGAACATAATAATAATAATAATAGTAATAATAATTATTATTATTTACAAAATATATATTTCTTTTTAAATAATCATATTAATCATTATTATTATCTTTGTTTTTATTATTATTTTATTATTAATAATATATTTTTTTTTTTTTCACTCTCATTTGCTTTTATTATTTATATTATTATTTTTTAAAAAATATTATTATTATTTACTAAATATATATTTATTTTTACATAATAATATTAATTATTATTATTATCTTTATTTTTGTTATTATTATTTTATTATTAATAATATAATTATTATTTCTCACTCTCATTTGCTTTTATTATTTATATTATTATTTAAACATATCATTTATAATTTGATTAATTTTCCTGTTGATTTTCTCTTCAGTATGTGGTGTAAGTGTAAAACTGAAAAATAATTATGTTGGTAGCAGGCAGCTGCAATAAAGTGACAAATGGTTTCATTATTAATTTTATTATTATTAAATGTACAATGTTAGGTATTTTGAAGTTTCAAAAATGGCATGATAATTATGTTGAGAGAGTAGGCATCTGCAATGAAGTAACAAAAAGTTTCATTGTTATTATTGTTCAAATTGTTAGTTGTATTAGCAATAATAGCAATAGCAGTAATGTAATAAAAATGCTGTGCAAAAGGCAGTAGTTCATGGCCTGGAATTTTTGTTAAAAACAAGATAAAATGAACTTGGCGACACACAAGACTGATAATGGCTTTCATTTCATTACAAGTCATTATCGAATATCTGGAATAAATTATGTGAAAACAACAGGATTTTGTTTTGAAATGGCAGTTTCTCTTTGTTTAGTTCTACATATTTACTATCACATTGACCCCCCTCCCCATCAACACTTTTCATGGCGCATCTCTCCTCGAAGCAGCCTGTGATTAGAAGCAGCAGACCTAGCACGAGGGGAGGGGGGATTCATTAATTACAGCCTAACGCAGGCTCCGCAGATGAAGTAAAGCAGAGATAGTGTAACAGCACTGGGTTTAGTGAGGTGGGCGACAGCACAAGATTAATGGAGAAGCGCGGGCTGACGGCGACGGAGTCGGAGCGCTGCCCTGATAATTAGAATCAGTGTGAGAGCATCCACAGCTATTGTTCTTCAGCCGCATCTTCGACCTGGAACGCCGTTTCCCTGCCACCCTGTCAAAAATGCAAGCCGGGATGCTCTTGCTCTGAATCACTCACTATTGGCCATATATTGCACTTGTGTATGACCCTGTGACATGAACAAAAAAGGAAGTCAATTTTTTTTTTTTTTAAGGGACATTATATTTTTTATTATGAATATTATGATTACTGTTATTAATATTTATTTTTTAAGTCATTTTTAGTATAGAGAGAGACTAAATTATAAACTATGTGCATTTATGTACAGAGAGAGAAAATTCTTATATTTTTTTTTTTTATTTGTAATTTCAGTCACATATACATAATATGTAAAATATATGCGTTTATGTGTAGATAAAGAAAATTAATATTAATATATGTGTGTATTTTTTATATATTTAATTTATTATTATTACAATTAAATTTATGTAATAATATACTTAATAAATATATTATATATTACATGCATTATATATTGTGCTTATATAATGTTACACCAAATGATATCAATTATAGTTCATTTGAATATAATTGTGTTTTATTTAATCATATATTTAATATAATTATTTATTTATTTAATCATTTATTTAATATATTATTTATATATTACATATATTATATATTTATATCAATTATAGTTCAATAATATCAGTTATAGTTCATTTGTATATAATTGCGTGTGTATTTTTATTAAATAATATAATATATTTAATATTGCTTATATAATGTTACACTAAATAATATCAATTTTAGTTTATTTGTATGTAATTGTGTGCGTGTGTTTAATTTAATATATGCATTTTAATGTGTATTATTAATTTTATATATAAATGTTTATTTTTATAGTTATATAAGTTTTTATATATTTTGAACATTTTTAAAGGCTTTCTGTGTTGTGCTTATCTTGTTACACTAAATATCATTTACAGTTCATTTGTGTATAATTGTGTGTGTGTGTGTGTGTTTACTCGTCTATATAAGTTTTATTTTTTATAGTTATATAATTGTATTTTTTTTTATAAAGACTTTCTGTGTTGTGCTTATCTAGTGTTACTAAATAATATCAGTTATAGCTCATTTGTATACAGTTGTGTGTGTGTGTAGTTTAAATTTTACATATAAAATTTTATTTTTAAAGTTAAATAATTTTTTTATTTTATTTTATAGTTTCAGAGTTTCTGTGTTGTGCTTATCTAGTGTTACACTAAATATCAGTTATAGTTCATTTGTATATAATTGTGCGTGTGTGTATTTTTAATTTTATATATAAACTTTGAATTTTTATAGTTAAATAAGTTTATTTTTTTATTTTTTAACCCTTTAACTGTCACTCCCATTTTTGAACACAGACGTAAAAAATGCATTATTCAAACTTAAATTTTTATAATTCATGAACGAAAACATTTCGTCATATGATTTAAATTTACATTTTGAATGGTAATGCAACATCTGATTTTAAAAATTTCAAAGGATGAATTTTTAAATTTTAAGTTTTCAGCTGATACATAATTTCTTATGATATCTAAAGCGTGACAAGGAAAAAGGCAACAAAGAAAGTCTTTTTTTGACAAAGGTCAGAACTCCTGTTATGATGTAGATTTTTTTAAGGTGCGTTCTTGTCGTAAATTAATCTATTGCTTTTCCTACATAATTTGTAATGTAAAATATCTATTTAGGAGTCTTAGACCTTTCCAGTGATATGTAGTTTGTCATGATAAGATTAGGATTTATTTGTAATATGGTGAAGTAAACGCAGGCATCCCGTATATGGGACGGTGACAGTTAGGGGGTTAAAGGCTTTCTGTGTTGTGCTTATATAGTGTTACACTAAATAATATTAATTGTAGTTCATTTGTATATAGTTGTGTGTGTGTTTTAATTGTATATAAACATTTGTATAATTTTATTTTTAGAGTTTTTGTGTCAGTGCTTGCCTGTTACACTAAATAATACACCTATGTTAATAATTATTCTGTAGTGCTGTTTGTAATCGCATACTGTAATTGTTATTATAGTAGTAATTAATTTTATCAATACGTAATGAGCATAACATAACGTAAAGCGCTACTAAAATCTCAGTTTTAAGTGAGCGTATAATATAATTCAGTTGCATTTAGAGACCGGGAGCCGAATACATATTTCCAGTAGGAATCGGCACGTATTCCTTCATTAGTCTCTGGATGATAACTTCTCTGCTCAGGGCCTTGACGCACATCGTAATTGACTGATTGCTAATTCTATTAAAAACACATTCATTAAAAAGAGGCATTTTGTGACATTAAACATATGCACATGTAATTGCGGAAAAGCGCCGTAATCACAATCGGGGCCGTCGATAAGACTGCTCCCTAACAAGCATCACTTGAGCCATTTTTTTGTTGAAGATGTTGGTTCCAGCAATTACGCATTCTTTTCATTTCCCAAATGATTTGCAAAACTCGTAGAGATTATAATTGCTTTTAGCCACGCATATCTAATTTGTGTCTTTTTAAGTGTTAATTAGTTAGTGATTTGAGCTGACGTCTTTATGTAGTTTGCACAGCTGAAAAATGTTATTGAAGGGAGGCTAATGATTCGGGTGTGTGTGTGTGTGTGTCTGTGTGTGTGCGTTCTTTCAGCTACCTAGAAAATATGATAAAAAGTGGAATATGAATATGTACACAATATGTGATTTCATGCATGTATGAAAGTGTGACGCTTTAAACCAGACGAGACGTGTCACATGCTATAATGTACTTCCAGTGGACGTGTGTGTGTGTGTGTGACTGTACATTTGGTCATGTGAGGGAGAAAGAGACTGAGAGGACACCCAGAGAGCACACGGCTGGATATTCAAATGAAGGGGGAATTAATGAAGACAACATGTCACATATTTTCACCTGCTCTGAGCAGGAACAGGAAATGAAGATCTGCTCATCTCGGAGGCTGCCGCCCATGTTCCGCATGTCACTGTCCTGTCACGGGCCTGTGTAAAAATGGCAGGCAGTGATACATGCACTCTGTGATAACAGCCCATTCCTTCCCATCCATCATTTATACATGTGCGCACGCACACACACACACATATACTTGTTTATTTATTACTTAGTCAGGTGCTGTGTGTGACTTTTTATTATAACTAAGCGGCGTGTGACATGTGACATGTTGGTGGAACTTGCAGTTTTGCTGCAGGTAGATGAAGGGGAGAGAGACATTTCTGAAAGGAAGAACAAGGTTGTTGTGTGATCCTCCAGCATCACCTAGTGCTGTGAATCTGCATAACAGCTTACCAGAGCATTTTAGAAACCTTATTAGGGAGATGTTAAAACCAGGATTTTTGTTTTTATTTTTATTTTATTTGTTTTCCATTTTAAAATGATACACATTAAATCTATTCAGCCTTTTTTTTTTAAATTAATTATTTTGTGTTTTATTTTATATATTTTATTTTTATATATTTTTAGAGAAAATGCAATTTTGTAATGTACTTTTATATAATATAATTCCCATTTCTCCTATTTTAGCCATTTTAAAACTTGTTTAAGCTTTTTAAACTTTTTTTTTTTTTTGAGATATAACCGGCTGATTATTATTTGATGTTTTTTACAAAGTAGCTGAAGATAGAAGCAGGGGTCAGTGATTCAGTAAAATGAGTGAACATATGATGCATAATCAGCATAATTCTTTGTGATTCTCTCTATGTTTTGTCACATCTTAAAATTTTATTTCAGTGACTTCTTCCTGCATTGTATTTAGACCTAATTTCATGGCCTCTAGATGTAATAATTTTATTAGGCAAGTCGGAAGCTTAAATAAGTGATAACTTATGAGATTTTTTATATTGTGATGTAAGTAGTTAATTCATGAGTTTTGAATTTTCGTGATTTAGTGGCTGTGTTTTTTGGTTACGTACACTAGGGGGCGCCGTTCAGCAGCATTTACTAGGCAAAGTCAGAAATAAAGGTTTTGGAGAGGGAAGGAAGACTAAAGTGTAATAGTTGCTGTTGGATGAAATGATGCAGTGGTGAACTTTACGCTACTTTCAGTGTAGAAAAAGAGAAAAAAATCAATATCGTTGTTAATATTATTGTAAACATTGTTTGTTGTTGAATTGGCAAGTCAATGTTCTTTTTGTTTTCTGTTTATTTTACAGTACAATTATAGTTTCAACACTGAACACAGCGCTGCGGCCTTCACATGGACCCAGTGACTCTAGAGAGTGGAGATTCGCCATTAACACTGGTATAAGAAATCCAACAGTGTTGTGAGCCTTCGTTTTATGTCATCTAACTGAGAATACTTACACTATTGCTGTTTTCTTCCTGGCCTTCTTTCTTTTTAGAAAACTTCCTTCATCCTTGTGCCATATAAAGACTTAACGTGATCAACTCAAATGGATAAAAATCAAGTCCTTCCTTGCATATTTTTCTTATACAGTATCTTGTTTCAGGTGAAATGGGTTGTAATCACTGTTTCATTTTGACTTTTTACATACATAAATGTTCTCAAGGAGTTGCTCAAGAAGAAGCTCAACTTTTTTTAGTAAAGGTTTTTATTGATGTGGTCTGCCATAAAAAAAATGCCTAATTTAAAACTACCTAATTTAAATGTTATTATTTTATTTTATTTTATTATTTTTTTACTTTTGATTTTTAAAGGACAGTAACGGTCAGATTGATTAGGAATTACTATTGAATGTCAGTTTATTTAGTTTATTAGTAAAAATAATGTTTTTAAAATCTCTAGGATGAATTTTTGCATGTGACATTGTACTTTTCAATAAATAATTAAATAAATAAATAACCTTGACCTTCTAACTCTGGCACTCTCTGTTTTGTTTCTGTTCTGTCTACTTGTTTTATTTTATTTTTATTTAAAAAAAAATCTTGACCCTCTAACAGTAGCACTCTCTAACTCTCTCTGTTTCTATTCTATCTACAGTGGCATTTAAAAGTTTGGGAACCCCTTGCAGAGTCTGTGAAAATGTGAATAGTTTTAACAAAATAAGAGAGATCATACAAAATGCATGTCATTTTTTATTTAGTACTGTCCTGAGCAAGTTATTTTACATAAAAGAAAATAGCTGAAATTATTAAAATAACCCACTTCCAAAGTTTGGGAACCCTTGGTTCTTAATACTGTGTGTGGTTACCTGGATGATCTACGACTTTTTTGTTTTGTTTTGTTTTGTGATGGTTGTTCATGAGTCCCTTGTTTGTTCTGAACAGGTAAACTGAGCACTGTTCTTCAGAAAAATCAATCCATGTCCTGTAGATTCTTCGGTTTTCTAGCATCTTTTGCATATTTGAACCCTTTCCAGCAGTGACTGTATGATTTTGAGATCCATCTTTTCATGACAACTGAGGGACTCAAAAGTTTCAAACATTCACTGATGCTCCAGAAGTTACAATGCATTTCCGGGGGGTGAAAACTTTTTGAATTTGAAGACCAAGGTAAGTTGTACTTAACGTGTCTTCCGGGAAACATGCAAGTATCTTCTGTTGTTTCTGATGGGCAGTACTAAATGGAAAAAAAGAAAATGATATTTAAACAAAATAAGAAACATTTGGACTACTTCATCCTGTTCAAACGTTTTTACCCCCTGGCTAATGCATTATGTTTCCTTAAGGAGCATCAGTGAATGTTTGAACATTTTTTAACAGTTGTGTTTGAGTCCATCACCTGTCCTCAG
>JAHKKF010439957.1:0-10359 GCA_019740295.1 Labeo calbasu | reverse complement strand
GGAAGAAGATTAATCAGAGCCCTCCCTCCACTTCCTCCCCTCCCATCCACTCCTCTCTTTCTCTTTATTCAATGAGCCATCCTCGAGATGAGAAAGGAGGCCTGCCTCATAATGGGAATCCCGGCAGAAAAAAAAAGTTGAAGGAAAACTCTGTTTGAATGCCAGCTGTTATCTTGGAGAAAAAGGGCAGGCGGACAAGAGCCTCGCTTTGATCGGCATCCTTAAGATTTTACACAAACATAATCACAAGCCAAGGGGTCACCCCGGGCCCTTTGAATTCATTCAGTCCGGGAGCTTTGAGCACGCACAGGCAGTTAAGAGCTTCTCCTTTCACAAAGCACTTTGTTTTTAGTTGCTTTTAAAAGATATGCATCACTATCCATCAAATAAATGGCAACTTGTGTGCTCTGATCTATCCGTCTATAATGAAGGATAATACAGCGGCCCTAAAAAGTATCTGAACAGTTAAAAATGTCTGAATGCTACTCCAATTTGATAAAACTGCCACCTGCAAACAAACAATGCAAATAGATATAAAAAACCAAACTACTTTTCTGAACCATTTTTTTTTTTTTTTTGCTTAAAAGTGTTCTTGTGTAAACTTTCTTTAAAATAAATGCTATCTGATTTTATTTTTTCTATCAATGCAATGACATTTAAACATTTTTAAATGTGGTTTAAGTCTCTAAATGCTATTTGGGACCAGTGTAGTATGAAAATAGATCATGCACAATGGGGTAGATAGATTGGCAGTTAGATAGATAGATAAATAGACAGACAGATAGATAGATAAATAACATATTGGTAACACTTTACAATAAGGTTCATAGGTTAGCATGAACTAAGAATGAGCAATACTGATACAGCATTTATTCATCTTAATGTTAATTTCAGCATTTACTAATGCATTATTAAAATCACAAAAAGTTGTGTTTGTTAAAATAAGTTAATGCTCTGTGAACTAACATGAACAAACAACGAACGACTGCATTTTTATTACCTAGAATTACCAAAGATTAATAAACAGTGTAATAAATGTACTGTTCATTTAATATATTGTTAACTCATGTTAACAAATGACATCTTATTGTATAGTGTTACCAAAATATTTCTATAAATAAATACATACAAAATCTGCAACTGAAGGTTGCTCAGGTTGCCATTGAGACTAATCCATTTTGAGTCTGAACGGCAGGATGGCTCTAGTATCTTCATATGCAGTTATGCCACTGAGCCACGAGGAGAAACCAAGACCCTTCACTCATCCCACTGCTCAGATGAACGTCTATCAAGCCAAAATCTGACCGCCTTTTTCATAGAAATATGGACCATGTGGTGCGGTAACTTTGGGAGGTCTTTGTGGAGCGGCAGCAGCTAACTGTGCATCCTTCTGAGTTTTAAAACAACATCCAAAGTCAAATGCCAAGACACATTCTCCAGTCTCAACACTGTGTTCATCTCCAGCTCTCATGCCTTCTACCTTCTTTTCTTTTGTTTGCTCTCTTTCTTGCTTTCTTTCTCACCACCCACTCACACGCACTACTTCCTGCACTGGTCAGATGGGGGCGCTGCAGCGTCAGGTTTGCACACGCCTCTCATCTCAGCACGCCGAGCTCTTGTTCTCCAGGCCCTGGGCATATGCTGCCTGCTCACATCATTATTGTCTTTATACACTGAGTAATCACTACACTTTATGATAATGCAGCAGAAATTTACAAGCTGGAGAAAGAAAAAAGTCTCTAATAATGGCATTAACAGAGAAAGCCACAGCAGCTCTCAGCCCAACAGGGGCTCTGCACTCAAAGGGAGGACTGCTTGCTGAAAATGTCACAGTGAAATATGACTCGTCTCCTGGATTATACATCATACTCATGCTCCCTCTTCCCTTCGCATGTCCTTTTTTTTCTCCCCCGCAAATAAATGACGAAAAATCCAGCCATTTGTGATTATCAACTCCAAACAAATCTCCAGCGCGGAGAGCGAGAAGAGGTGAACGGGTGGCTAAGATGCAGTTAACGCTATGATTCGGTTTCGCGCGAACCCTCGAAGCTGGAGACGTCCCTCGCCGAAAACGTCGAGAGCCGAGCACGAGTCGCAGGCCGCCTCGTCCTTACGAGGCCTGATCGGGGCTACAATCTAATTACCAGCGCCGCGAAAGAGATATACAGAGATGGAGTGAGACAGACAGAGGGAGAGAGAAAGAGAGGCAAAGATCAGTGTAAACACCAGTGCTTTTTATCTCCTTATATATCTGGACAAGTAGACAAAGTGCTAAAACGAAATAAATGTGGCCTGACAGCCACTTCAAAGAGTTCAGCCAGGGGCTTACTGCTACTTAAGGCGCAGGAATGTTGTTGCTAAGCATCAGCCTACAACCTATCAGGCCCAACAGAAGGGCCCGCTTTCCCTTTAAGAGCGAGCGAGAGAAAGAGAGTGGAAATTCGACAGTAACGGGAGGCTTGGGATTCAAGGAGATTTTGTAGCTTAAAGCAATTGTTAGAAGAAACAAGCTTTCTGTTTTGTTTTCTCTTGACACCATTTCAGCTTTTTGTGCTTGCAAAAGACATGTAGTAAAATGTTTTTTGATATGTTTTCTCTCTGGGTCTGTAACAAGAAAAAAATGTTTTCTGTGGGTATGAAACTTTCCTTGTCTTTCGTGCAAGACTTCTTCTTTTCTGATGAGCCGGAGATCAGAGGAAAAACAAACATCTTTGTGTGTATTTAAGTCGGTCTGACTTTCTGTTTGTACTTATTAAGGTTCATTTAATCGTGATATGCTTTGCATAAATCGTGTGTGTATATACGGGTCAGACCTATAAATTATATCTGAAGCGCAGACTGTGATTATACGCAGTATAAATGTCACGCTGAGTGCGGGAAAAACGTTCGCCGTGCCAATCACTGAAGAAGCACTTTAATGCTTTTGACCTTCATAATTGTCTCTCGGATGTGTGGCAGTAATGTGTTTTAAATGGCTGTAGTGTGCATAAAACTGTATTAATTCTGTTTTCTTAGGTAATGACTAGAGAGGGAAGGCTGGATGTAATGGTGCCTGCCCTCCGAGGGCTTTAAGAGTCTTTTCTGTGGTGTGAGCACAGTGTGAGCTGCATTGAGCAAGTATTTAATGATTTACCAGTTCTACTTCAATGCACTTGTGCTACGTAAGTATCATATGATCAGTGATCACAAGTGAAACAGCTTTTGCCTCCAGCATATAGCTGCCCAAATTCTCTCCGGAGACGGGACTTTACGTACAGCCCGGCTTTAAAAAAAGTAAAGGTTTAGGCACGACAGGAAGTTAATCACCCATGTCAACAGGCACAGCGCTTTACATGGCTTTACAGGGCTTGAACTTAAAAGAGCTAGCTTGTTTTTTAAAACCGTTTAGCTGCTTTATCAAGATTGACTCTGCCAGGAATGCACAAAAATAAGGGGGAAAAAGTTTAATGAACTTTGCTTAAAACTTCAGGCAAAACTAAAAAGCTGCAGGGTGTTTGTCATTCATGCCACTTTGGGTCAATTCAAATGTTATTTATTTCATATATGGAAGACCTTTTTTTTTATTTTTGAGTGAATCCATTGAAAAGTTTTTTCCTAACAAATACTATAGGGAAAAAAAAAGATAAATAGAAAGATCCAAAGATCAGCATTTATCTGAAATAAAAAGCTTTTGTAACATCACCAATCAAAAGCTTGGAGTCAGTATATCTATTCATTTTTTGGGGAAAGAAACTGCAGAAATGAATATTTTTATTTAGCAAGGACACTTAAAATTGATCAAAAGTGACGATAAAGACATTTATAATGTTATAAAAGATTTCCATTACAGATAAACGCTGTTCTTCTGAACTTTCTGAAAAAAATTCTACTCCGCTTTTTTCAACATTATAATAATAATAAATGCTTTTTGAGAAGCAAATCAGAATATTAGAATGATTTCTGAAGGATCATGTGACTGGAGAAATGATGCTAAAAATTCAGCTTTGAATTCACAGGAATAAATTACATTTTAAAATATATTCAAATAGACAATAGTTATTTTAAATAGTAAAATTATTTCCAAATTTTACTGTTTTTGCTGTACTTTGGATCAAAGAAATGCAGGCTTGGTGACTTCTTTGAAAAACTTTTGACTGGTAGTGTATATATATATATTTCTTTTCCCAGAAATAACATTTTAGCTGTAATTAATGTTAAAATGCATTAACATTTATTTATTTATTTATTGTTACATTTAATTTAGGTTTTTTTTTATTAACAGCTGATTACACCTACAGATGTATATGTCATTAGCCCATGTACACTATTAATATAACTGTTCGTAGATGATTAATTATAGTTGGATAAAGCAGCCGGCAAATTCATTTAATCATAATAAATTCTGCATTTGTCGGCTGCTCTATATACCTCCTCTTCTTCTCAGTTTCCCATGTGTACCTCCTCTCTATATCTTTCCATTTCACAGACACTCTCTCTCAAAGGTATGACACACGGTGCCTCTTTATGTTGCGCTTAGGAGCTGTATCTAAAGTCAGGGATGTTTTCAAGTATGTGGGATGTTAAATTATTGAGGATTCTGTGAGTAGGACTGTCAAACCGGGTTGTCTGGGATGTTTCCTACGCAATTAGACGCTGGGAGACATTTGAGGAGTACCCGCAAAGCAGACCTGCAGAAAGTGACATGTGAACTTAAAGGAAATTAGCTTTTTACATGAGTGAAATGTGAAGGTTACTTAGCAATGCTTAAGCTGGAAGAACGGCTCTGTGAAGTGCGTCTTTGACTCAGCCCTGATGTGAAGACAGCCATTTTCTTTACTTCCAGCGCGCCCCAGTCAGAGAAGATCACAGAGGGAGTGAAAACTAATTTTGACTTGGGGCATATGGGAGGAAAAAAAAACCCTGAGATGTGTCTAAATAATGAGATCTCTTGATGTTTGCAGGAGAGATAAAGGCTGAGGTTGTCGACTAGTTCGCGAGCGCTATTTCAGCCTAGAGCGTAAAGCAAAACAAATAAATGTTACAGTATGATGATAATCGATTCGTTACGTGGGCAGCATTGTGAAAACGCTCATGCTGATCTAAACGAAAAGGTTTTCGCTCAAATTTTACGTGCGGTTTTACACTTTTTGTCATTGTTAATAAAACAAACCCACATCCGTCGCACCACAATACACAACGAGCGACCACGAGACGCGCGGTGGCTGCGGTTTTAAAGGCTGCGAGGGAAAGATAGCAGGAGGCCTTACTCTCCCAGCATCCTCCCCTCCCCGGGAGAAGGACTTATGAAGGTGAGCGCCTCCCTGACAGGCGCGAAAATAAAGGAGACAAACCCTGGATAAAAATTAAATAAAAAGTAGCTGTCTTAAACAGTAATTGCACTGCTTTGCTGAGCAGGCTTTCAGATATATAAAGTTGATTTACTATGGGCTCCCAACTACAAATCAGAAGGTCTGAGAAACACTTGTGCTATGAAATTGTTTAATCTCATCAAGTTCTGCTTTCACAGCAAGCTATAAATCACAAACTCTTTGTTATCATAGACCTCCATGAGCGCCTCTCAGGCAGGCAATGGATCGTGGGTATATATAATCTTGACTGCACAAACAGCGGGGTCGTCAGTGGCTGAAATACTTTCATATTAGCCGCGCCGCAGCTGCTGGAACACGAGGCGGTGATGGATATCTCATTTCCAGCTCTCTGCATCTATTTCCAGCAAATTATTACTGCATAAATTTCTTGTCAACAGAAACGGCCAATTAATTAAGTTAAAAATGGACTCATGATCGCATCTACAAACCAAATAGAAGAGCGGGGGCAATTTTCCAGTAAGTGGATTTACCGACGGGTCAGTTTAATGAATGATTTTAAACTTCGTCGTAAACTTCCAGACAGGCCAATATCTACACAGAAGCCTCGGCGCAGGCCAGGTGCTGACAGATTTACATAAAGCCTATTTATGCGTGGGGCCCGCGGTTGATGGCTGAGGTAGAAATAAAGTTTATTAGGGCTCCGAGAACGCGGCCAACCTCGCATTCTCCATCATCAGCAAAACGGGAGATAGCCGCGAAACACCTTGACTTTTTTTCTTAAGAAAATATACACATTTAACAGGCCATCCAGATGAATAATTCATACTTATTCACAGCACATTTGTTTCTTTTTTTCGCTACGGTCATTAATCAGAGAGAGAATCCTGCAACAAAGATGAGCCCGGAGATTTATCTGTATTTTAGCTTCTTTACAGATAAATCACGCCACGCAATTATGGTGGGAGAGGCCCAGCTGTGACCCCATGTCGAACTAATGACACCGAGAAATTTAAATCTTGTCTCCTCTCCCCTGACTTCACCCTAATCATAGTTAAAGAGAGACATTTCTCCTATGGAGCAAGAGGAACATAAAAGCCAGCTTTATGTTTGAGCATGGAGATGATGCTTTATCTGACCTGCGGGGCATTTGCATGCCAAATAACGCGCTGAAATAACCTCAGTGTTATCTAACACAAACAACAACATAAGTGATGCTTAGAGCATCCGTTTAAACAATAACAATGGTGAAATTAAGAGGTCAGAGTGCATTGAACATGCTATCACAACATTTGGCCATGCAAGATAATGTTTGCAACAGAATTCTAGCATAACAGAACTCTAGCGACAAAAAATCCTTGTATAATATAATGTTAGCAAACTATTATAGATAATATAAAATATATAAATATACAGTAACAATATATAAATATAAAAATATGTAAACATGGTGAAATTAAAAGGTCAGGGTGCACTGAGCATGCTATTACAACATTCTTTCATTAGCAACAAAATTATATTGGTAAGTTAGCGACAATTTTTTTTTCTTTAGCAAAATCTAAAAAAAAAAAAAAGCATAAACATAAGCTGAAAGAAATATGCAAATATGGCAAAATCAAGACATAAGAGTGCACTCATCGGATGCAAAATTCACTTTCATATGTTGTTTGAACATAAATGTGTGTTGGCAGTGTATGTAGACGCCCTATAATGATAAAAATCCACTATGTGGTTTTTATTTAATCCCTAAAAATAATATCCCCTTTTTCAAATCAGGCCATTCTCAGCTTCTTGTCTGTTTAATGTCACATGGACCAAGGCCGCTCCCATGATAGCTGATTGACATGGTCGTCTTACCCACCCTAAGTGAGCTGTAACAGTCCGACCACCACTGTTTCAAAAGACAGATTGAGCGACTGAGGTGTTGTGTTGTTGGATGTAATAATGAACACAGTGGTCGTCAATTACTCACGACATCTGAGCCGCAGAAGACGCAGTGGATTGCGTTTGCTTTTGAAGAGAATGCACCTCCCGATCTACATATATCCGTCTATGTCCGCACAAATCATTCGTGATCCAGCTTCACTTACAGCAGAAGTGAGTATAAGGGTTTTTTTATGAATCTTTGTAATCGCCTTTCCTAATAACATGCTAGTTAGCAAGTTTCGAGGCTAATTGCGGCTAAAGTAAACAGACTCTCAGAGCACAGCTTGTCACCCCATAGAAGAGAGGGGCAGGGTGAGCAGAGCTCGTTTGGATTTAAAGCAACATGCATCAAAACAGGTTGATGTCTGCAGAGCGGTAAAAATGGTGTTGTTTTACAGTACAACCGGGAAATTTTAACCAAAGTATGTTATAGGCTTTTCATTAAGACCCAAAAGAATCATATCACCTTGTGGAAAATGGTCATCTGATGACCCATTTAAAAAAGAATTAACGTGAACATAAGCTGAAAGAAATATGCAAATATAAAATAAAGACATAAGAGTGCACTAAGCATGCTATCACAACATTCTTTCATTAGCAACAAATCTATACTGGAAAAGCGACAAAATGTGAACATAAGTAAACACTTTACATATAGGAAGACTGTGCACTCCTATTACTTCTGAATGGGAGAAAGTGCCAATTATGGCGAATAAGCCCCGCCTTCTAAATGAAAAAGCCAATCGTTGACTAGTAAAGTCATTGCACAGTTTTGTAGAATTTGATGTTTACCGATTCAAAGAGTTAGGAGCTGCACTTGCATGCCTGGGAGACGTTTTAAAGATGGCTGCCGAGTGAAATGACTTGTCTTAAAGCAGGGGTGCTCAACCTTGTTCCTGGAGATCTACCTTCCTGCAGAGTTCAGCTCCAACCCTGATCAAACACACCTGAACCAACTAATTAGGACCTGAAGGAAAACTTGATAATTACATACAGGTGTGTTTGATCAGGGTTGGAACTAAACTCTGCAGGAAGATAGATCTCCAGGAACAGGGTTGGGCACCCCTGTCTTAAAGGGTCTTTGACATAAGAAGAAATATGTAAATATGGTAAAATCAAGACTGAGTGCACTGAGCATGCTATCACAATATACTTTGAGCATTAGTATAGTATTAGTATTTTACAAATACATTTACGACCAACACATATGCGTAAAGCACAAATTTCGCTAAAAGCCGTCTAGCTATGTAGACGGCATTTAAGTCTGTTTAAACCTCCTAAGGTGCTTCTTTTGTCCAACATCTAAATATAATTGCATGTGTTCTTCCGAGGAAGCAATCCCACCTCAGAGAAAAAAAAAATCTATTCAAGATGGATAATGAAATGAGAGAAAAATTCATTATAAGCATTTTCATTCAGTCTGACTCTTCACCTAGTACTTACGTGTACCATGTTTGCTATAGTAGCGAGCTTCGCAACATACTGAAATGAATTTGTGAGTGAAATCAGTCACTTGTGAAGTTCTAGTTCAGTTAGCATGCTGCACGTAGATAGCAAGGCAGCTCACTAGGTTTTGGACTCATAGTTCTCTCACTGGTTGAAACACAGCTTTTGATGGCTTGTTTTAGTTGCTTTAAAAGGCCGTGCTCTCTAATAACACCCAGGCCTCTCAATATCCAGGCCTGATTTATTATTTATAATGCCTGCAGTCTGTCCCCTGATTAAGGCGGCCCAACTTTGTTTTACTGGGCCCTGCCTTTAATCTGTCTCTCAGTGAGATAAATTAGCCGGTGTCGTGCCAGTTCTGCACTCTCTTTGCTTTACTCTGTTTATCTCTACCCATGACATGCCCACGTCAAGAGCAGACACATCTGTTTCAATGCACAAGACGCCACTCTGGACCAAGTTAGCCATCCCTTTTTTCTTCTCTTCGACTGACTATTGTGTCAAACAATTCCCTCTCTTGACTGAAATGATAAACTCCGCCGTCAACGTATAAATAACACCCTTTTCTATCTTCCCAGATGCCGCGCTCTGGATTTTAATGGCGGCGCGTTTGCAGTGAATAAGAGAGGCTTTCGTAAACTAGGCGGAGGCCCAGTCTCAGACCTTTCCTGTGAATGTTTTCTGTTTTCCTCTTGGCCTCCTCACTAGTGTTAAATCACAGGCTGCTGTCAAGGAGCACTAAGCTAGTATGCGTCACTGGGGAGTGCAGGAAGCACTGGGTATAATTCTGTCCATCAGCTTAATTTATTATATCGGTAGCTTTGTAATCATGCGCAATAAGTTATGGGGCCTGACACAAAGGAATTCGGTTTGAAGGCAAAAGTGTTTATCATGTTTAAAGGTCTGGTCAGACCATATCTACCGTATTTACATGGGGAAGAGAATAAAGACAAGTGTTTTATTTTTCTATCTGGACACTCACACAATGACTTTGTGGATATAGGGTTAGAGCAAATAAAAAAGTGAAACCCTGGGTGCCTGTCTGAAGAGAAGTGAATCTTTCATTACTCAGGCTCATGAAAAAGATCCCAGACAGTCCCATGAAACCAGAATTTAAGTCTTAGTATTCAGGAGGGGAGAGCTGAGCAAGCTGTGCCACTTGTTTCCCAAGTTGTCCTCTAGGCAATTACATCTCCAGCTTAATGCATAATATGCTTATTTACATGTAAGGGTGTCAGCTATTAACCGAAAATTGAAGAAAGCATCTATAACGTACAGCTATTGAAATATATAAAAGTATAAAAAATGAATCTTTACATTTAATCTTAATCAGTGCTGTCATTGTTAACTAATTAACAATGTTAACATTGTAAACTAAAGCTATTAAAACAGTAAAAAGCATAATAAAGCTGAAATAAAACATACATTTTAAATGAAAAACTGAAATTAGAAATTTTGGCAATTAAATGATAGGTAATGGGTACTAAAAGAAGTACTAAAATGACTCAAACAAACAAACAAATAAATAAATAAATAAATATATATATATATATATATATATATATATACACATACATACATACATACATATATATATATATACACTACCGTTCAAAAGTTTGGGGTCAGTAAGACTTGTAATAGTCTTTAAAGAAGTCTCTTATGCTCATCAAGGCTGCAT